>PVKV010028120.1:0-15575 GCA_004027835.1 Alouatta palliata | reverse complement strand
GAAAATCTATATAACATCACTAAAAGCAAGAGTTGTCCTTGTAGTGTCCTACATGGTGTCCTCTTTAAGTATGAGATCACCTGATCCAATCTCTAGTAATAGTAAAGTGAGGTCAGAACTTTTGGCCACAAATGAATAATCCTACATCAAAAATTTTACATTTTGGGGGTAGCAGTAGAAAGAGACATGGGAATTCTAATATTGGAGGACTTCAAGATTTCCAACACTTATAAGGTTAAAATCCAATTTAAAAACCACAACTGTGGCATTTTCCAAGATGTTAACATCATCATTCTTTTACAGAAATAAAGAAAATGAAAAGGACTTTAAACTCAACTTCCAAGTGCATGGAGAACACTACCACGTTTGAATAAGCTCCATCACACTCGCTCAATTGTAGCATGCTTTCCAAGTACCTACTCTCCAGGCTTTTCGGTTGGATGTCACTGCGGCTAACCTGGGACTCTTAGGAAATGACTGCTCCTTTCTGCAAAGGTGGAAACTAAGTCCCATGGATGTGTGAATCCTATGTCAGGCCGTTGCCCCTGTGCTTTGTAGGATGGCAGATCCTGAAGAGAAAAAAATCAAAGCAAAACAAAAAAACCCAGAAATCTTCCACCCTTTATGTGTACAAACTAAGGCTCAACAGGTATAAAAATTAATCCAATTGCACAGAGTTAATTAGTAGAATAATAACAATTCTTGGTTCATGATGCAAGGTCACCATTTCTGACACCTAGCTTGAGAGCTATTTTTCATTACTACACTGGCTCCTGGTGCTCAAATTCTGAATAGTTATATAATTAACTTATGCTTCTGTGTTGACTCTCCTAAAACTATACTCACAAGCATAAACAGGTATGCCTCATTTGATCGTGTTTTGCTTTATTGCACTTTGCAAATATAGCACTTTTTTAAATAGGAGGTTTGTGGCAACCCTGTGTCAAGCAAGTCTGTTGGCACCATTTTTTCCAATAATATGTGTTCACTTCGTGTCTCTGCATCATATTTTGGTAATTCTTGCAATATTTCAAGTGTTTTTTCAATATTGTTATATTTGTTATGGTCATGTGTGCTCAGTGGCATGCCACAAACCATACCCATGTAAGACAGTGAATTGAATCAATAAATGTTATATGTACCCTTGTCTGCCCCACCACCCGTTCCCCATCTCTCTCCCTCTCCTCTGGCCTCCCTATTCCTGGACATTCAAAAATAGTGAAATTGGGGTGATTAATAATCTCTAAGTGTTTAAGTGAAAGGAAAAGTTGCACGTCTCTCACTTTAAATTGAAAACTAGAAATGATTAAGCTTGGGGAGGAAGGCACATAGAAAGTTGAAATAGGTTAAAAGCTAGGCCTCTTTTGCCAAACAGATAGCCAAGTCACGAATGCAAAGAGAAATTAAAAGTGCTATTCCAGTGACAAATAAATGACAAGAAAGCAAAACGGGCTTCTTGATGTTAGAGAGAAAGTTCAAGTTGTCTGGATAGAAAATCAAGCCAGCCATAACATTTCCCTAAGCCAAATCCTAATCCAGAGCAAGGTTCTCAATCTCTTCAACTCTATGAAGGCTGACAAAGGTGAAGAAGCAGCAGAAGAGAAGTCTGAAGCTGCTGGCAGAGGTTCATTCACGAGACTTAAGGAAAGAAGCTGTCTCTATAACATGAAAGACCAAGGTGAAGCAGCAAGTGCCGATGGAGAAGCTGCAGCGAGTTATCCAGAATATCCAGCTAAGATAACTGATGAAGGTGGCTACACTGAAGCACAGATTTTTAATGTACAGAACAACTTTTTATTGGAGGAAGATGCCATCTAGGACATGAATAGATAAAGAGAAGTCAATGCCTGGATTCAAAGCTTCAAAGGACAAGTTGACCCTTTTGTTAGGAGCTGATGCAGCTGGTGACTTTATGTTGAAGTCGATGTTCATTTGCCATTTCAAAAATCTTAAGGCCTTTAAGAATTATGCTAAATCTACTCTACCTGGGCTCTCTCTATAAGTGGAACAACAAAGCCTGGATGAAAGCACATCTGTTTAAAACCTGGTTTACCAAATATTTTAATCCCACAGTTGAGACCTACTGCTGAGAAAAATAAAAGTTTTATTTCAAAATATTACTATTCATTGAAAATGCACCTAGTTACCCATGAGCTCTGATAGAGATGTACAAGGAGATTAATATCGGTTTTTTTTTTTTTTTTTTTTGAGACAGAGTCTCACTCCGTCACCAGGCGCCAGGCTGGAGTGCAGTGGCATGACCTCGGCTCACTGCAACCTCCGCCGCCCAGGTTCAAGCAATTCTCCTGCCTCAGCCTCCCGAGTAGCTGGGACTACAGGCGCACACCACCACGCCCAGCTAAATTTTTTGTATTTTTAGTAGAGATGGGGTTTCACCAAGTTGACCAGGATGGTCTTGATCTCTTGACCTCGTGATCCGCCCGCCTTGGCCTCCCAAAGTGCTGGGATTACAGGCGTGAGCCACCGCGCCCGGCCTTAATATCGGTTTTGTGCCTGCTAACAAAACATCCATTCATTCTGCAGTCCATGGATCAAGGAATAATTTTGACTTTCAAGTCCTATTATTTCAGAAATACATCTTGTAAGGCTAGAGCCATAGACAGTGATTCTTCTGATGGATCTGAGCAAAGTAAATTGAAAATCTTCCATAAAGGATTCACCATTCTAGATGCCATTAAGAACATTCATGATTTATATGAGGAGGCCAAAATATTAACATTAACAAGAGTTCAGAAGAAATTGATTCCAACCCTCACGGATGAGTTTGAAGGGTAAGATTTCAGTGGAGGAAGTCACTGCAGACGTGATGGAAACAGCACAAGAACTAGCATTAGAAGTGGAGCCTGAAGATTTGACTGAATTCCTGTAATCTCATGATAAAACTTTAACGGATGAAGAGTTATTTCTTATGGACGAGCAAAGAAAGTGGTTTCCTGAGATGGAATCTACTCCTAGTGAAGATGCTGTGAACATTGCTAAATGACAGCAAAGGATTTAGAATATTACATAAACTTAGTAACTGAAGCAGAGTCAAGATTTGAGAGATGGAGTCCAATTTTTAAAGAAGTTCTACTGTGGGTAAAATGGTATTAAATGGTATCACATGCCTCAGAGAAATCTTTCATAAAGGAAAAATCAATCAATGTGGCAACCTTCATTGTTGTCTTATGCTAAGAAATTGCCAGCCGGGCGTGGTGACCACGCCTGTCATCCCAGCACTTTGGGAGGCCAAGGCGGTTAGATCACCTGAAGTCAGGAGTTCAAGACCAGCCTGGCCAACATTGTGAAACCCCGTCTTTACTAAAAATATAAAAAATTAGCTGGGCTTGTAGCACCTGTAATCCCAGCTATTCGGGAGGCTGAGGCAGGAGAATGGCTTAAACTTGGGTGGCAGAAGTTGCAGTGAGCCGCGATCACACCATTGCACTCCAGCTTGAGCAACAAGAGCAAGACTCTGTCCAAAAACTTAAAAAAGGAAAAGAAATTGCCACAGCCACCCCAGCCTTAGCAACCACCACTGTAATCAGTCAGCAGCTACATCAATATCAAGGCAAGAAGCCTCCACCAGCCGAAGGCTCCAACGATCATTAGCAAGTTTTCAGCAATAATGTATTTTAAATTGAGGTATGTACACTGCTTTTCTTAATTTTTTTTATTTCTATAGGTTTTTGGGGAACAGGTGGTATTTGGTTACATGAATATGTTCCTTAGTGGTGATTTGTGAGATTTGGACGCACTCATCACCTGAGCAGTATGCACTGTGCATTGCTTCCTTAGACATAACGCTCCTGCCACTATGATATTATACATATGCATATGTGCTTTGCTTTATGTTTGTGTCTGTGGTTCCTGGCTTATAACTCCCATAGCCTTTGTTACCCCTCCCCGCCTTGTCCCACCCACCGGCCACATATTTGGTCACAGAAGTCTTCTGTGTTGATTGTTGTGCTGGTGTAAGAGCAAAGAAAAAACATGGTTTGAGTTTTTCCTAAACACACATTTCATGAAGTACAGTATAGTATAACTGTAACTTTTATATGTACTGGGAGATCAAAAACTGTGTGTGACTCTCACTTAATTGCAATAGGATGGTCTAAAAGCAAACCTGCCATATATCCTGTCATATCTGTGTACTATCCACAGAATCCACCCAATACTGCTGATAGCACAAAAACATTCTCATGGTTTCAACTCATGCAGTCTTTGAGATAATCCCATTTCTGAAAAGAATGTTTAAGCAAGGTGGTCATTATCAGGAGTACTTATACTCTCTTTCCCTGAGAACTGTGAATATAAAACAGGCGATGAAAATTTACCCATGATTCAATTTCCCAACATATCACCAATGTTAGAAAGGTAGTAACTAAAACATGGGATGAAATCGCATGAAACGCCGCTCCCTGAAGAGAGAGGCTGTAGTCCTAGCTGATCAGGAGACTGAGGTGGGAGGATCACTTGAGGCTGGGAGGTCAAGGTTGCAGTAAGCCAAGATTGTATCCCTGTATTTCAGCCTGAGTGACAGAGCAGGCCCTGTCTCAAAAAAAAAAAAAAGACAATAAATTTTGGCTATATAAAAGTATTCAATCCATTGTTCAACACATGTTTTTGAATGTCTGCTCTGTGCCAAACTGTTTGCAGAACTGGGAATACAGCAATGAACAGCAATATATACCAAAATTGCTTCCTTCAGGGATTTATGTTCCAATAGAAAAGACACAAGTAAACTAGATATTTTTTAAAAGTAAAATGCATACTGGTAGGATAAAGGACATAAGAAAAGTTTGATGGGGATAGAGTGAAACTTTCAGAAGAGAATCTGGTAAGATCTCAAAGAGAAAGCTACTTATGGGTAATAAGTTAACTAAATAAAGACCAGGAAAGAGGGAGAGAGACAGCAACATTTCTGAGGATTTCTTCATTTTGTGAATGTGAAAGTTGAGACTGAGGGTGGACTGGCTGTAGGTCACAGAGACAGTACGTGGTTCAGTTAAGTGGGATGGATCTTCTGACTTTGATCCAGGGCCCTTGAGACTACATCACAGTTGCCTCACACATAAGCCAAAAAATACAGACAGTGAATCTGCCACTTTGCCAGCTCCCCAAGTGGGCTCTCTTACCTACCAGTTATTGAAGTTTTCCAGACACCAGTTCTGAACACAAAGAATGTCAGAGGACGGGGGAAAATATATCCTCTTTGAACAGGAGAGCAGAGGTAAATATGTTTTCTTGAATTGAAAGAAAATAAAAATCTAGATTATTATTACATATTCTTATGAAATCCCTGTATTTATTAAAGTCAGGCCTGGAAGGGTTGCATTTTTCTTTTTCGCATCTAAGAAAATCCACCTAAATAGAATTATTATCTAGCAAACAAATTGAAGATCAGAAGCCAAAATATGTGAAGCACTCTGATTTCAAAAAGGAAATGTATATTTGTTTTCTCTCTCCAAGAAACTGAATTAATCTTGCTCTGTCTCCAACTTTCAGATCCATTAGCTTTGACCACAGGATGGGCACCAATGGGTATATTTGCTTGCTATTTTTCATGAACCATAAATCTAAAGAAAGATTTGCGCTAAGTCTTTTGAATTTGCTTGACTATGGATGAGTTGGAATTTAAACCCAGGTTCCAGTTCAGTATCTGCAAAAACTTAGACCAAATGAAAAAGGATTTAGGCAGCACTTGAGAAAATATATTAACAAGAACCAGTACGCTTTAGTTGCTGGATTTCACTGTCTTTAGCCATATTCTGAGTTACGGCGTGTCAGTGAGCATAACAACTTTTGTTCCTTTAATATATGCAGTGGATTGGTGGGTAAATTATTCAACAGATAAATTATTGATTAATTTAATTTATAAAAATATATGTTGATGTATTAAATATAAATTATTGATGTATTAAATATATTATAAATATGTAAATTATTCAAATACATAAACAAATTTCTCTTCTGAAGCTATAAAAATGTTAATACTTGACAGTTCTATTCAATGTTTTGTCAAAGACCTTTCTAATACTTCAAAAGTAAATTTACTAGGCCATGAGTATTCTAAAATCCTTTTCTCACTGCTAGCTTTAGACATGTAAGGACACGGAAGCAATGAAATTGGCCAAGGACAAAGAGAGAATGTGTCAGCACTGAAACAGAAGTCTTGGATCCACATCTGGGTGTTACATTACCAAACAGGAGGAGGTAAAGATGGACACTTTATCTGGGCTGGGCTAAACGCTGCCGTTTCAATGATTCGGGAAGAAATTGAGTTTGCAAAAACGAACGTAACATAAGAGGCAAGAAACAAGATAGAGGAAACTCAATTTTCATCTCGTACAGAACATTTGGAGGGCATTTGAATGTGTTCTTTCAATATATCTAAGAAAACAAAAATCTCAATAAGATAGTTAAAAGTATTAAAAGGTAGCTTTCTATTTGAAGAATCACTGTGTGGAGGAAAGATAAATCAAATGTTTTATTTAGAAACCAAGATTTATCTTTCTTTGTCAGATAGGCTGGGTTCAGATTCTGATAATGCCATTGGCTAGCTGTGTGATCATGGGTAGATATCTTAATCTCTCTAAAAGTGTACCAAGTGAATTAACACATGAGAAGCATTTATCATTATGCTTGGCCCAATAAGTGGTAACTACATACTGCTACTGCTAACACAGCTTGAGCAAGCACATGGGGGAATCTGGGCATGCATGGAAAGCACATGCTGCAGCTGAAGGGGGCTAGGAAGGCCCTTTTATTCATATCCTTTGGGGATATGCATAAACTGTGTTATGCACCTGTGTTTTGACTGAAAGCTGTCACCTGAGATCAAGTGTGGAATTTTGCACTTGTGACACACTATCAATGCTCAAGAAGTTTCAAACTTTGGAGCATTTTGGATTTTGGATTTTCACATAAGAGATACTCAACCTGTGCATTATTTACTGAGTTTCTATTGCTTGTTCTCTGCTCTATGGCATAAACGTATTGTTGAAAATGTTGAAAAGTCCTGCATGGCATCCACAGGGTAGTGCAAGTATTCCAAAATCTGAAAGACTTCTGGTCCCAATGATTTCAGCTAAGAGGTACTCAATCTGTACTATTACTATATCATTATTTGTCCCCTTCATTTTACTATGTCCCTACTCACTTGTCTTTTCACCCCTCCTACTTTATCCGACTATTTTATAATCTAAGCAAGGAATAATAGAGTCAGAAAACCGACATGTTCAATTAATGCTCAGATCAAAAAGCTCAGTTGCCTCAAAACCTGAAGTTCTTGTTTTTTGTGATGTTTCCTATGAAAGAATCGTTCCACTTAAAATGACTTCATTTCTTACTTTTCTAGAATGATGGAGGCCACCTGAACATCTGCTATGAAGCTGCAACTGTCTCTGAGCATGACTTTATTTTTTAAATCTCTCAAGTAACTTTTTATCCTTTTATTTCAGAGAGAAATGTATTTTTCTTCCTTGGAAGTTACCTTTCCCCAAGTTTTCAGTATCCTTGAGAAAACTGCTTCCCATTTTCCCTATTCTTCTTTCCATTCACCTTAAAAACATCACAAGATGTTTCTAAGGTTTTTGTAAAAAGTGGCACACACAAATATCCAAGTAGAAAAGAAAGTTAAAAGTCACACAAAATTCTACCACCTAGAATCACTATCATTAGCATATGTGACATTTCAGACATCTCTTTTTATTTGCACATGGAAAGATAAAATAATAAATAGATATAACTCTTCAAAAATCAAACTACTTTTAAATTAAAAATATTGAATTTATTGTTATTTGAAATCCATAGACAATATAAAAATGAAATTGAAGGAACTGATGAACTTTAGGTAAATGTTTCCCTGCCAAAATAAATATTATTTCCTAAGAAAAACCTTAAAGCTTGGTGGAGGGGAAGACAAGAAGTTTGAGACTTCTACTTCTAGCCCATATGAAATACCAGGGACTAGATTTGTCCAGCTGTCTTAAAGAATTAAAGAACAGAATGAAATATATTAAACAATAATTGTAATTAATTGAACAACAAACATTGTGGGAAAGTAATTTCTGCAGAAAGGAAAACAAATAATGTAAGCCCTATAATTGTCCCACGGAACTTCCTAAAGAGAATTTCTAAGCCTCAAAACAGGGAGTGTAAACCGAAAAGGAGCCCAGTAGTCTCTCTGAGATAAGAAGTCAGAGTTCAGATTTTAAAGAGGCTAAGGTGGCCGGGTACAGTGGCTCACGCCTGTAATCCCAGCACTTTGGGAGGCCAAGGCGAGTGGATCACCTCAGGTCAGACCAGCCTGATCAACATGGAGAAACACTGTCTCTACTAAAAATACAAAAAAAATTAGCCAGGTGTGGTGGCACATGCCTGTAATCCCAGCTACTAGGGAGGCTGAGGCAGGAGAATCACTTGAACCTGGGAGGCAGAGGTTGTGGTGAGCTGAGATTGTGCCATTGCACTCCAGCCTGGGCAACAAGAGCAAAATTCTGTCTAAAAAAAAAAAATGCTAAGGTGTGTGGAATTCATGGGATGGAGTCACAGAGAGGGAAAATCTTCAAAGACCAAGAGTTCTGAAGATCTACAGAGGGTTCCTTTTAAACCCTTACTTCATCATTGCATACACTGAGAAAACTGTGATGGCAGGGAAAGAACTCTAGAAAGGAGCATGTGGGACAATCCTTGGAGATCACACAGGTTTGGGAATAAAACATCTTTCCACCAGCCAGAGTGGAAAGACCTCCTAACACTTGAAATAACTTGAACTGTCAAAAGGGTATTACCTTAGTCATGGAGCCAGTTAAGCTGGAAAAGTCACCAGCTTAACTTTTCCAGCTTAGTTGGCTTCATTACTTATAGGTGATTAAGATTTTCTGTTTGAATACCTAAGTAATTTTTTGTTATGTCATAATTGATTCAATGTTGATTTTTCTGTATCAGTTTGTCTATAATATGGTGTACGCTTTCCATCTGATTATTAATGTCTTCTATTTCAGAGAAAATATTCTATATTATTATATACCTTCTCTATTTATTTGTGGTATTCTCTAAGATACCACAAATATCTAAGGATATTTAGAAAATATCCTTGTGTTGGATTATCTTTGTCTGTCTTCCATATCTATTATTTTTCTCTATAATTACTTTTTCCTTTAAAAAAATTTCCCTCTGTGTATCACTTTGCTAGGGCTGCCATTAAAAAATACCACAAACTGAGTGGCTTACACAATACAAAATTTTCGCACAGTTCTGAAGGCTGGAAATTCAAGATCAAGGTGCTGGCAGGGTTGATTTCTCCTGAGGTCGCTCTCCTTGGCTTGTAGAGGCCACTTTCTTGCGGTGTCCTCACACGACTCTTTCTCTGTGCATGTGCATTCCTAGTGTCTCTTCTCTTTCTTATAAGGGCATGAGTTCTATTGGATTAGGGTCTTGCCCCATGACCTTATTTTACCTTAATTACTTCTTTAAAAGTGTGTGTGTGTGTGTATGTATGTGTGTGTGTGTGTGTGTGTGTGTGTGTGTGTGTTTGTAAACTTTTATTTTAGATTCAGGAGGTGCATGTGCAGGTTTGTTACATGGGTATATTGTGTGATGTTGAGGTTTGGAATATAATTGATTTAATAATCCAGGTAGTGACCCTAGGAAATTTTTCAGCCTATAGCCCCTATATTTAAATATATCACATTTTAAGGTACTGGAAGTTAAAGCTTCAATGTATGAATTTGGTGATGGGGGGGTAGACACAATTCAGCCCATAACATGCTGTATTCATAGAGTTTTCACAAGTCTTTTCTATATTTTAGCCATATATTTTCTATTCCTTGAAGTTTCTGGTTTCTTGATTTTGAAATAGTGTTATCTTCAATCCTTAGTTTTCAATTTCCACTTTCATTTTGACTACCGCTTTTCACTGGAACTTGCATTGTTGTTCTACTGTATACATGTTCTCGCATCATGAAATATTAGTAGGAAATTACCTTCTGTTTTATGACTTATATTTTCTTTTATTTTTTTTGAGAAGGAGTCTCACTCTCGTCCAGGCTGGAGTGCCATGGCGTGATCTCCACTCACTGCAATCCCCAGCTCACTACAACCTCCGCCTTCCGGGTTCAAAGGATTCTGCTGCTTCAGCCTCCTGAGTAACTGGGACTACAGGCACGTGCCACCACGCCTGGGTAATTTTTTTTTATATTTTTAGTAGAAACAGGGTTTCACCATGTTGGCCAGGCTGATCTTGATCTCCTGACCTTGTGATCCACCCGCCTCAGCCTCCCAAAGTGCTGGGATTACAGGCATGAGCCACCGTGTCTTTCTTTTTCTTTTTTTTTTTTTTGAGATGAAGTTTCGCTCTGTTGCCAGGCTGGAGTGCAGTGGCACAATCTCTGCTCGCTGCAGCGTGAGGCTCACTGCAACCTCTGCCTCCCGGCTTCAAGTAATTCTCCTGCTTCAGCCTCCCGAGCAGCTGGGACCACAGGTGCATGCCACCATGCCCAGCTAATTTTTTTGTATTTTTGGTAGAGACAAGGTTTCACCATGTTGGCCAGGAGGGTCTTGATCTCAGGACCTCATGATCCACTGCCTCAGCCTCCCAAGATGAGTTATATTGCCGTCGAGATTGGATTCGTTGTCTCTATTTTGAATAAATATCCCTTTCTTCTTTCTTACCCTGTAGAGTGCTTGCCTGGTTGTGGTGGCTTTTCATTTCATTTTGTGTTTTGTTAACCTTGTTTCTGCATAAGTTGGGAAGATGTTCCCAGATCTTCTACTTATTCTAATAATGAGTTCCTTATTTCTTTTGTACTTAATTTAAGAACTACATCTTCCCTTTTGCTTTCACCAAGTATAATTTAGAAAAATTCAAGAGGAAAAAGAAAGCCAGTTGTATTTATCCATATCTTTACTCTTCCTATTGTTCTGTCTTCATTTCTGGTGTTTCTATTGTTCTGTCTTTGTTTCTGGTGTCCTGAGATTCCTCTTTTTTTCATTTTGTTGTTGTTGTTGTTTATTTGTTTTAAGAATTTCCTTTTGCCATTCTTTTGAGTAGGTCTGCTGGTGAAAAATTCTTTTGGTTTTCTCCATCTGAGAATGTCTTCAATTCTTCTTTAATCCTAAAGTGTATTTTTATTGGATAAAAAATTCTCAGTTGACAGTTCTTTTCTTTTAGCATTTAAAATGATATTATTATATTTCTTTCTATTCTGTATGATTTCTAATGAGAAATCACTCTTTTTTAAATTATGTTTCCCCTACAGGTAAGGTGTTTTTTTCTTGGTAACTTTAAGAATTTTTTCTTTGTCTTTAGTTTTCGAAACTTCACTGTGTTGTGTCTTAATATGAATCTTTCACTTTATCTTGTTTAAGTTTCTCTCAGCCTTTTGAATCTGAAAGTTTTTGTCTTTTGCCTAATTTCAGGAATTTTCAGCTATTATTGCTTTGAATACTTTTTTCAGCTCCACCTTTTTTTCCCAATTCTTTTAGGACTCCAAAGACACAAATATTAGATCTTTCGTTAGTCCAATATGTCCCTAAGGCTCTCTTTGTTTGTTTTCAGTCTATTTTCTCTTTATGTTTTAGATTGAGTAATTTCAGTCTATTTTCTCTTTATGTTTTAGACTGAGTAATTTCTATTGTACTATCATAAAGTTCATTGGTTCTTTCTCCTGTCTTATTTATTCTTATGTTGAGTCAATTCAATGTGCTTTTAAATTTTGATGACTATACTATTCAGTTCTAAAATTTTTATTCGATTCTTCTTTATATCTTTTATTTCTTTGCCAAGGCTTCCTTTTTTGTTTCAAACATGTTCATAATTGCTTGTTGAAGGATTTTTATGATGACTGCTTTAAAATCCTTGTCAGATAATTCCAACACCTGCACTGGTGTCTGTTGATTGTCTTTTCTTATTCAACTTAAGATTTTCTCGGTTCCTGATATGACAAGTGATTATTGATTGTGTCTTGGACACTTTTGGTGTTATATTATGAGCTTTCGATATCACTTAAGTCTTCGGTTTTAACAGACCTCCTGTGACACCACACTGGTGGGAGAAGGGAGATGGTACCTCGTTTCTGTCAAGTGAGAGAAGTCTAAATCCCCCATGCAAAATGCCAGAGGGAGACGGAAGGAATCTTCATTAGTGCTGGCAGTGGGAAGTGCAAACTCCCCACTAGGCCTTCCACCCTGACTGGGAGTGTGAAGGGCAGCTTGTTACTTCTCCCCACATGGTCTCTGCTGACACTGAGTTGAAGGATTTTGTTACCACTGGAAGTTGGTGAAAGTCGGGCTTCTCACTTAGCCTTCTCTGACATCATGCTGGTGGGAAAGGGGAGGAATGCCTCTTTACTAGTAGGTGGGTTTGGACGGTTTAGGCTCCCAATTTGGTCCCTACTGACTCCCCTTGTGGTAAGGGGTGGCTCTTTGCTGTGTGAAAGTTCAGGGTCCTGACTCAGCTTTTGCTGATGTGGTGGCCATGAAGAGCAGTTTTTTCAGAATGTTTAGTTGGATTAGGGGAGTTATTGTCGGAAAGTTTTTTGTCTTGCTAAACTGTCTCTTTCACGGTCCTTTCACTACACAGAGTCAGCTTTTCTTGTTGTCTATTGTTTGTTTGTTTTTTCTGTGCCCATTGTGATTTCTGAGTTGCCAGCTTCTTCCTAACCCAGTCTGAGATACATGAAGCAAAAAGGAAACCCAGAGAACTCACCTCTCTGTCTTTTTTTCGGGTTTCAACATCCCTGTTCAGTTATTTTTCTTTCCACCTTTCAGCATTATGTTTTGTTTGTTTTGTACATAATGTCTGGAGATTTTAGCTGTAAAGTGGGAGGAACAGGGAGAAGGGTGTCTACTTCAAATTGTCCTGTGTCTTCCTTTTTCAGCAACAATGTAAAAGCTGGATATTGAGTTCAATCCACTTTTCTATAACCTGATGTTATAAAAACGTGATAGCAGGAGAGCTCCATGCAACTGTGAATTGCCTTAATTAGAGAAGCTATAGTTTGTTTTGTTCTTATAACTTTGTTGATAGTTTTCATATTGGAAGATACCCTTGCATATTTCTCTAAGTGAGAATTGATGTCTGAGAGAGTCATTTCTGGTTATTTTATTGCAGCTGATCCTTTAACAATGTGGGAGTTAAGGGTGCCAGCCCCCCGTGCAGTCAAAAATCTGCATAAAACTTAACTCCCCCAAACTTAACTACTAATATTCTACAGCTGACCACAAGCCTCACTAATAACATACACCATTGATTAACACATTTTTTATGTTATACATATTTTATAGATATATAACTAAAGAAAATAAAATGTTATTAAGAAAATCATAAGGAAGAAAAAATATATTTACTATTCATTAAGTGGAAGTGGATCATCATAAAGGTTTTCATTCTTATTATTTCCTATGGATTAGGCTGAGGAGGAAGTAGAGGGGTTGGTCTTGCTGTGTTCAGAGAAGACAGAGGCAGAAGAAAATTTCTGTATAAACAGACCCACAGAGTTCAAACCCATGTTCAAGGTGACACTATACTTTTTTTTTTTAATCTACTTTTTGCTATGTAACTTTAACTTTTCTACATGTAAGCGTAGTAACATAAAATAATTTTTCAAAGGGAGAGGTAAAGTATGAAACCCAACCAATCTTCTTCTCTCCCATTCTTCCAGTATCCATGAAAACTCTCAGAATTTGTTGACTCACCAGTACTGTTTCTGACGTGTTGAATGGGGTTAGATCAAGGTTTCTCAGCTCTGAGGCTATTGAGTTTTGGGTTCAGATGATTTCTTGTTGTTGCCCTGTGTAATAGTGGTTATTTAGCAGCGTCCCTGAACTCTACCCACTAGTAGAATATCCCCCACTTGTAAGAATAAAATATGTCTCCAGACATTGACAAATGTCCCTTGGGTGGCAAAAAGCAGTCCTGGTTGAGACCCACTGGGTTAGAATGAGTGCTATTTTATTCTTGCCTTAATCCTCATTTTCATGCCTTGGCCGATCTGTTCACGTTTATGTGAGAAGATTGCACTTCTTTTCCTGTTTGATTACTGCCAGAATAGCTTTTGGGTCCACTTTGCTAGATTTTATTCAGTTCATTTAATGCTGAGGGACAGTTTTCTCCTCTTTACTCTTTCTTTATTCATATTTTTACTCTTTGAACTTTTCCTGCATTGATATTCTGTAATGTGAAGAAGAAAAACATTAACACACATGGCTTTGCTGGCTCCTCCGTGGCTCTTATATTTCTTCCAAATACTTCAAATAAGTTGTTTTTATAGCATCTGTTATTACCTGCCATTTAATTATTAAATAATCTCCTAAATACAATAAGCCCATTCGTTTTCATCCTGATTGATGTCTTTGTCAGCACTGACCTCTCCTTGAACCACAGCAGTGCCTTGGAGACTTCATGTGCTTTCTTAGCTTCAAGGTTTCACCATGAAGATCACCAAAAGAACATGTCTAGCATGGCGTCTTACTTGTGCTCTAGTTTCATAGCCCAATTTTCACAAAATATCTACCTGCAAGTCCCAAATCTGACATATTTGAAACAAGCTTGTCATCATTTCCTGCAAATCACTTCCCCTCTGAGTTTCTTATTTCTATCCTGTACCCAAGTATCCTTTGTATTTCCACTTCAGCTACTGTAATGCTTCCTTTGTTACCTCATGCTTGGGTTATTTGAAGCAGCTTCCTACTTATCTTCCTGTTTCTAGTCTCTCACATACCACCTGGTGTCAGATCAATCTTACTTAAATTACACCTTCGTAATATTAAGTTCCTGTTAAAACCAAAACTAAACAAACAAAAACTTCAATCATCATTCTTCTCTCCTACTTTTAGATTGTGGTGCCAGAGGGATCAAATATGGAAACAATAGCACCTAAGATTATACTTCACAATCAAACTAGGTAGTGGGTTAAACGCTAGTGAGCAAGTCTGCAAATTGTTTGTATAAAGACATTCCAATTTGACTTTCTATAAAACCACATAAACTAGCTTAGATCAGCAGAACAGAAATAATCACTTCTACAGTAACTCCTCTAAATTTAAATAGTTTTATTATTTATTGAAATATTTAGTGTTCTGCAATGTTCTAAAATATATTCATAAGAAAACATGAATAAATATGGGAACAGTTTGATATATTGGCTTGAGTGTGCTTGTGGTTAAAGTTTTTTTTTCTTTCCTTTAGAATTCTGTTAATAGTAGTGTAATGTTTCTTATAAGCAAAAAGCTACAAAAACAAAAGGCAAAACATATTTATGATTTTATTTTTAAATTGGAATAAAAAACCTAGAAATATTTTACTCCCTAAATGGATACAGGAATGTTTGCAGTATAGACATTTTCAGAGGTAATCTGGATTAGCATACAATAAAGTGGCAGTGATCAATCTTTTCTTGAAGAAGAGATATCTTATAAATTTTAGTTTGGACTTGAAACTCAGCCTCAAAGGCGACTCAAAGTCTGTCCCGTTTCCTCTCCCATGAGTCCTTCCTTACTCAAACAAAACTTCAGGAGCATAAAACTAGTTGTCTTGAGTACTGTTTTTAGCCGCACCAAGGGCTGTGCTG
>PVKV010028119.1:0-25439 GCA_004027835.1 Alouatta palliata | reverse complement strand
ATTCTCAGCAAACTGACACAGGAACAGAAAACCAAACACCGCATATTCTCACTCATAGACGGGTGTTGAACAATGAGAACACATGGACACAGGGAGGGGAGCATCTCACACTGGGGTCTGTTGGGGGGAAAAGGGGAGGGACAGCAGGGGGTGGGGAGTTGGGGAGGGATAGCATGGGGAGAAATAACAGATACAGGTGGTGGGGAGGAAGACAGCAAATCACACTGCCATGTGTGTACCTATGTAACAATCTTGCATGTTCTTCACATGTACCCCCAAACCTAAAATGCAATAAAAAGTATATATATTAAAAAAAAAATTGTTAGAAATACAAATTCCTGGGCTCCACTTCAAGCCAATTAAATCTGAAACTCTGCCTACAGGACCTGGAAATCTGTATTTCAACAGGCCCTTCAAATGAATGCTTTAGAACTGCTAAATACATTGATGGGAAAAAAATAAAATAAATCTGATTAACAACAGAAGAAAGTAAGACAAATATAATCACAATGTTGTAAGCTAATATATAGATCCAAAATATAGCAATTTCAGTGTATATTATATTTTCTAATTTCTAAGCATGCAAGTGATCCAGCGAATGACCATGTGGATCTAGCAGGTGCATTCACGTGGTAGCAAGAGTTCATACTGATTTAGTATTATATATAGAACCTGTGTTAGCTCTGATTTTACAAGGCCATTTTGCACTTCAAAGAAGGATACATTTTGACTTGTATGTGCAGCCTTCTCTACACTATTTTTGTAAACTGTTTCTTTGATTAGAAAAATTATGTGAAGAGTTTTGGGGAGAGCATGCCATTAAAAAATATTTTCTTTAAATTGTTATATGAGGAGCTTTATTTCTGTGAAAATATTTGAGTGAACATTGATCCTAATCTTCCTACATCCTGAGCCATTGGATGTTGGACTTTTGAACTTCAGCTTTTATATTAATGGAAATCTTACAGAGTTTATGCATTGTTATCAGAGATTAACTTAAAACATAAGCAAATATGTGCATTGTTTCATGACAAGATGGATACACACTGTTGAAATTTCTATTTTGTCATTTAAAAACAGCAAAAATATTGTTTAGGCTAAGAATAGTTTTCCAATATGGCTTTAAGATAAAAATAGATACAAATCAGGCATTAAAACATCACTTTCAGGGGAAAATTTATTAGGCACAAATAATTCTCTTATTTTACACAAGCTATCTATTTGTAAGCGGAAATTTTGAGCCCTCTAAAGCACTATTTGAGTTGTCAACATTAAGAGAAGTATGATTACCTATTGCTTTTGTTGTAAAAGGTAAAGAAAGCCGGCTGTGTCTTGCTTTATTTAACATGACCTCACAAAGATTATCAAGGGCAGTTTACCTTTTGCTAATTTCATATATTCTATGCTGTGGGTAAGAGTTGACCAGCAAAATAAAATTGATTTTTGTGGCATTCAATTTACCTAAATTCAATAATGATGTCATTTAAATAGAATATTTTGTTCAAAGAAATATTTTGAAAGTTTTTAAATCTTTAAAACAATATTGGTGTGTATATTTGAATGTGTTTGGA
This sequence comes from Alouatta palliata, assembly GCA_004027835.1. Lineage (NCBI taxonomy): Eukaryota > Metazoa > Chordata > Mammalia > Primates > Atelidae > Alouatta > Alouatta palliata. The sequence goes on along the minus strand of PVKV010028119.1, from coordinate 23,868 downwards.
ATGGTTGTGAAAAGGCCAAGGTGAAAGAGAAAAAATGCAAAATCTGCCCACTATATTTGCTTAATATCCCACTTTTTGGATGAAGCAGCCTCCCTAAATCTAATAGAAGAGGAACACAGTTATGTATATATTAGGCAGATTATGAATATAATTGTAAGTTGTATTTTTAGAAAGAATGTTACATAAGTAGCATTTGTTGCTGTTGATAATTATGTTTGAATAAATATTTCTTCATATTACACAGAGTAATATTATTTTAGACATTGAAGGGGTTGAGGTGTATTAGGCCATTTAATCCCATTTATTTCACTGGGTAGAAAAGTAGAGCACAGAGAATTTAAGTGAATCTCTCTTTTTTCTTTTTTTTTTTTTTTAAGATGGGGTTTCACCACGATGGCCAGGCTGGTCTTGAACTCCTGACCTCTGGTGATCCACCCACCTCGGCCTCCCAAAGTGCTAGGATTACAGGCGTGAGCCACCGCGCCCAGCCTTAAGTGAATCTCTTTAAATGTTTCGCTTGAATCCAGTGTAAAATGTTAGATTTTATTGTAATATATAATTACCATTGTAATTATTGAGCAGACAGTTGAGGCAAACTTTAAAAGTTTAAAACATGTTCTCAAATTATTTGACTCTCTTTCCATCAAGAGTTGGGGGTCTATGTACTTTCCTTTTGAATCTGAGAGACTTGTGAGTATGGGAGTGAAGCTCAGCTATCTATGTATTAACAGGCTTTCCAATTGAATGCTGGAGAAATACTACATACAATACTTTAGTGTCAATCATGTAGGATAAAGTGACACCCTGTAGCTTCTAAGGCTCTATCATACAAGTTATTGCATCTTCTACTGAAATGTCTTAGAATGTTTGCTCTTCGGACTATTTCTTTGGGATTTTTCTTTTGGAACCCAGTCACCCTGTCATATGACTGTGATATATTATGGGGTTACAAATAGGTGCTATGGTAGCCAATCTTTGCTAAATTTAGCTTTTGAGTCTTCTTAGTACATGCTCCAGATATGAAGAAGGCTTTAGATAATCTATTATCTAACTGTCCAAGTAATATCACCAACTGTTCAAGTCTTCCCAGCTGAGGCACCAGACATTATTAAGCAGAAATTAGACATCCCAGCTATGGAAATCCCCAAATCCCTGTTTCAAAGAGTATTTGATAATAATAAACTAGTTTTTCTTTTATAACACTCATTTTGGAATGGTTTGTTATATAGTTATGGATCTATGAAACATTAGGCAAATAAATCATCATATTAATAATTATAGTTTATAATTCTTGAGCATTAATTATGTATCATTACCTTAATAAAAATTATTTTACTTGGTCTACCATCACATTCAGAAAGACAACAGAAAGCCATAAATATTTAAATAAAACATCTGTGTCTCAAAAAGTTCACTACTTTTTTTCCTTTTAAATGTGTACCGCAACCACTTAGAGTTGTGGTCCAATTGCTGAGAGAGATAAATGAGAAAAAATATGTATATCAATGCTTCTAGCCTAAGGAGAAAAATTAATGATTTCATGGAGTTATAGAAACAAGAAAAATAAAAATTTACATAGTAGAAAAACATGCTTAGTAGACGATGTTAAAAGAGGTGATGTGTTAGGCCATTCTTGCATTACTATAAATACCTGAGGCTGGGTAATTTATAGAGAAAAGGGCTTGAATTGGCCCACAGCTCTTCAGGCTTTATAGGAGTCATAGTGCTGACATCTTCTTGGCTTCAGGTGGGGGCCTCAGGAAGCTTGCAATCATGGCAGATGGTGACAAAGGAGCCAACATGTCACATGACAAGAGCAGGAGCCAGAGAGGGAGCCGGAGAAAGAGAAAGTGGTGGGTGGGGTTCCAGTGTTTTAAACAACCAGATCTTGCATAACTAAGTAAGAACTCACTTCTCACCAAGGGGATGGTACTGAACCAGTCATGAGGTCTGTCTCATGAGCCAATCTGGCCTTACGGGGCTCCACCTCCAATTTCATACTTTTAGTAACTTTAGTAGGGAGTAGTAAAATTTGTAACAACAACAGTGTTTTTAGAAGAGAAATAAATAATAATAATAATAAAAACAGAAGGGATGTCAGATTCACATTTGTGAAGAAATAAAAGGAGCCACATAAGGAGAGAAGTAAAAAATTGAACAAAAATATTTTCAGTAAAATAAAGTCAAAATATATTTCCTATGAAGTATATATCTAAAAATACCAAGATAATTTAAGTCATCTAGATTAATTTAGATTTATTATAGGAATCACAGAGAAACATTTTTTTTTTACTTCCCTATTCAATATCTAAGACACCAAACTTGCAAAAGACATCTGAAAGCAAAGGATGTCATTTCATGCCTTGAAACTGAGTGCCAGTTTTACTAACTTTGGGGCCACTGGAACTGGACTGCAAAAAAAATCTCAGTTCACCCAAACCAAACCATTTGAAAATTTGTAAAACACTGAAAATGAATTGTCAACTTACAGGTTCATTTTAGATTTAAAATGGATATATTCTCTCTTACTCTGAATAACACAAAATTAAAAGTAAAAACAGTATTGTGTAATAATGCAAAAAGATGATGTAGCTTAGGATTTCCATGAGTGGAATTGGAAAAAAAGAATGCTTGGATCACAAGCGTTGGGTAATGAGCACCTTCCTCCATGGACTAGGATATATGATGACACCTGTGTTTATAGAATTTTTGTTTAAATTATAAAATGAGGTAATTATGTGGGGCCCTTAGGACACTGTCAGACATGTATTAACACTCAGCACATGACAGTCATTACTACCAGTTACACAGATTGAGCAGGTCCACGTTCACCCCAAAGCTTTTTTCCATGCATTCCTTCCTCCTAATCCTCATAAAAATATTGTGATAAAGGCTTTTTTTTTTTTTTTTTTTTTAGATGTAGTTTCACTCTTGTTGCCCAGGCTGGAGTGCAATGGCATGATCTCGGCTCACCGAAACCTCTGCCTCTCGGGTTCAAGCAATTCTCCTGCCTCAGCCTCCCAAGTAGTTGGGATTACAGGCACGTGCCACCCCGCCAGGCTAATTTTGTATTTTTAGTGGAGATGGGGTTTCTCCATGTTGGTCAGGCTGCTCTCAAACTTCTGATCTTAGGTGATCCTCCCACCTCCGCCTCCCAACCTGCTGGAATTACAGGCGTGAGCCACCATCCCAGCCTGATAAAGGCATTATTTTTATGTCCACTTTAATGACAATTACTTTTATGTGTAGTGAACTTAAATATATATCTATTGACAAGAAAAGTTAAGTTTAGTAAACTTAGATATGTATCTACTGACAAGGAAACTAAAGTATATAGTAAACTTAAATATATATCCAAAAGTTATACAACTGGTATTACTATTATTCCCACTAAGAGGGAAATACTTAGAGATTTGTCTCAAAGATAAGAAAATTAATTTTTTCCTGTTTAGTTGAGAAACAAATACAAAAATAAATATTTGTGATTGTATCTATGCTAATTTTAGTATATATTGAAGATTGATACTATTACACATATTGTGTTAACAGTATACAAATTTTAAATCATTAAAATCGTTTAACAAATATAATGGATATTTATTGATGTATGGATCAATGGAAACAACTGTATTGCTGTTTGAAACTATTTAGGTTTCCAATATTGATAATTATAATTCATTATTAACTAGCTTACTATGCTGCATTGTAATAGTATATTGTTTTTATTTTAAATATTACTAGAAAAAACAGATTTTATTAGCTTTGAATGGATTTTTATGTTCATAATACAATGAAGCTATGTTTTACTTTCAAAGTTTGTTTTCAGTTCTTAAAATATCTTTTTATCATTGTGAGATATTTCATTTTTTATTGTAGGTATGCCAAATTCATGGTATATTCCTTAAAAACAATTATATCATTTAAATATTTACCTTATGACATTAATTTATTTTCAACCTAATGCCTAATTTTAGTATTTTTTTTTTTTTAGTATACTTTAAAGAGAGTTTATGGGGCACATTTTTTTTGGAAATAAAAGCAGTTTTTAAAAAGAATGTTATGGTTGCCTTTGCCTTGTGTGAAAACAATACTATAATAGTTTTCTTATTTGACCTTCCCAATGATAAGCCTTAATTTGAATATTCTAACTCCATTGATTAACATTAGATGTGTTCTCATTAAATTTTCCTATGTGTTGACAGTTTTTCCTGAAAGTGATTGTTTGCAGAGATATCAGTATTAGAAAGAAGATGATAAAATTGACTTTGTTTGCTTTATTAAATATTAATGCACAAAGCAGAGTGGAGAGTGGGAGGTGTTGACCAAAAAACACATATTTTCAGTTAAACAGGAGTAAATTCATGAGATTTAATGTGCATCATGATAACTGTCTTTAATAACAATATATTGTATATTTGAAAATTGCCAAGAGAGTAGATTTTAAGTGTTTTTACTACCAGAAAATAACAAGTATGTGAAGCAATGCATGTATTAAAAAGCTTGATTTAAACATTCAACAATATATACATATATAAAAATCATTTTTACACCATATTTACAAGTTTCAATTCTTAATTAAAAACCTCAACATACAGAATGCTCAAAACAGTTAACGAAACATTTTTTGTAAGGATTAAATTAAAATTGTTTTAAATTGTGATAAAATGTATTTAACATAAAACTGATCATTTATTTTTAAATTTATAGGTCAGTGGCATCAAATACATTCACATTATTGTGCAACCATCACCACTATTCGTTTTCAAAATATTTTCCTCCTTGAAAAACTGAAACTTTTACCCATTAAGTAGTAACTTCCTATTCTTCTCTCCTCTAAACTTCTGACAATCACCATTCTGTCTTTTGCATTTATGACTTTTGAGTAGAATCATACAAATTTTGTCTTTTTGTGGCAAAGGTGGTTTAATTCACTTAGAATAATTTAAGTTTCATCTACCTTGTAGCATATGTTAGAAAATTCTTCCTTTTTAAACCTGAATAATGTTACTTTGTATGTATATACCATGTTTTCTCTATCCATTAATCTTGCAATGAGCATTTGTACCACTTCCGTCTTTTGACTATGATGAATACTGCTGCTATGAACGTGGGTATATATGCATACATTTGTCACTGGCTTCACTTCTTTTGGGTATACACTCAGAAGTGGAATGGCTTGATAATATGGTAATCATATTTTTAGTTTTTTGAGGAAGTGGCTATAATATTCTACCTTCCCACTAGCAATACACAAGAAATCCAATTTCTCCAAATCTATCCTGGAAAACGTTGCATGTGCACTTGAGAAGAATGTGTTTTCTAATTTTGTTGACTAGAAAGCTCTGTGTATGTCAGATAAATCTAGTTGCTTTATTTTGTTGTTCAAGTTTTCTATTTATTTTCTTATCTAATGTTTATTATGTGTAAATGCCTGTAATTGTCATATTTTCTTGCTGTATTAAACATTTTTGTTAATATGTAATCACTGATTTGTCTTTTTATTTTTTTCTGTGATACAAACCCATATTTTAAGCAAATCATGAAAATAAGAAAATCAGAATGGATTATTTCAGGCATCAGAAATATTTTACCAACATTTTTGTTTGGTATAACAACAATTTCTATTAGTAAGTATGAATATGAACCACTTGTAATCTTTTCTGACTTAAAGTCATTTTTTTCTGATATTAGTGTAGCCACACCTGCTATCTTTTGGTTAATGCTGTAACTTCAATGTGTCCCCAAAAGTTCATGTGTTGGAAACCTAATCTCCAATGCAACCATGTTGAGAAGGGGGACCTTTAAGAAGTGATTAGATCATAAATGTTCTGCCCTTGTAAATGACTTAATGTCATTACTGTTGGAGTAGGTTAGTTCTCTTGAGAGTGGGTTACTGATGAAAAGGATGAGTTTGGACCCTCTCATCCTTTCTTTGTCCCTCTGCTATGGCATGACAACACAAAGATTCTTAACAGGTGAGGGCTCCTTTACTTTAAACTTCACCACTTCCAAAACTGTAAGAAATATATTTCTTTTCTTTATAAATTACCCAGTCTGTGGTGTTCTGTTATAGAAACAAAAAATTGACTAAGGCAGTTAATATTCACATAGAATATTCTTTTCCATACTTTCATTTTCAATATGTGTCTTTACATCTAAAATGAGTATCTCATTTAGTGTATCATTGAACGTTTATTGATTTTTATCCATTCTGACAATCTCTGTCTTTTGATTGAAGAGGTTAATCCATTTACATTTAAAGTAATTACTTATAAGAAGAGACTTCTGTCATTTTGTTACCTGTATATCTCTATGCCTTCTAGATTTTTGTTTCTCACTTTTGGGTTTTTGTCTTCTTTTGTGTTTAATTACATTTTTGCAGTGAAATGTTTTACTTCTTATTTCCTTTTATGTATATTCTATAGCTATTTTCTTTGTGGTTGCCATTGGGATTACATTTAACTTTCTAAATATATTTGAATTTGAATTTCTGACAGCTTAAATTTAATAACATAAAAATCTCTGCTTCTAAATGGGGTCATATTAACCACCTTCCAGTTAATGATGTCATGGAATTACATATCTATGCATTGTGTGTCCCCAAACATGAGATATTTTTATGCATTATTCTCTTAAATCATGTAGAGAAGTGTGGTTATAAATAAAAGCTACATATAATACCATTTATAATTATCTATATATTCATCTTTACTACATATCTGTATTTCTTCATATGGTTTCAGGTTACTGTTTATTGTTTTTTTATTTCATTTCAACCTGAAGGACTCCCTTAACAGTTCTTGCAGGACATATCTAGTGATAATAAATTCCCTCAGGTTTTATTTATTTGGGAATATCTGAATTTCTCCCCCATGTTTTGATAAACATTTTGCCAGGCATAGAATTCTTGGTTGGCAGGGTTTAATTTTTTTGTCCTTTTTGCTTTGTTTTATTTTTCCTGAATATATTGATTCAATGTTTCCTGAATCCAAGGTTTCTGATGAGAAATCTACTGATAATCTTGCTGAGAATTCCTTGTGTGTGTATGATGACTTGTCTCTGTTTTATTGATTTCAAAATACTCTCTATCTTCGGCTTTTGACAATTGGATTATAACATGTCTCAGTGTGGGTCTCTTTGAGCTTATCTTGCTTGGAATCATTAAGGTTCTTGCATGTGTTTATTCCTGTCTTTTATCTGATTTGGAGAGTCTGGGGCCATTATTATTCAAATAATTTATCTGCTCCTTTCTCTCCCTCTCCTCCTTTAGAAACTTCCACAATGCACATGTTGGTTCATTTCAATTTTTCCCAGGGTACCCTTAGGCTTCATTCATTTTCCTTATGTTTATATATATATATATTTTTTTTCCCCCAGACTACATTATTTTAATTTTTCTATATCCAAGTTCACTTGCTCTCTCTTCTGCCTTCTGAAATCTGCCTTTGAATCTCTCAAGTGCTTTTTTTTAAATTTCAGTTATTGTAATTTTTATCTCTTCAATGCGTTTTTAGTTATTTTTAATATAGTCTATCACTTCATTATATTTTCATTTGGTTCATACATTTTTTTCTGACTTTATCCACATATTCTTTTAGCTCTTTGAACATCTTTAAGACAGTTATTTTGAACTCTTTGTCCAGTAAGTTCACTATCTCATTTTGCTCAGGAATAGGGTCTATTGATTTATTTCTTTCCCTTTGAATGGGCCCTACCTGTCTGTTTCTTAGTATGCTTTCTAATTTCCTTTTTATAAAAAACTGGACATTTGAATCTTAAAAGCTGGTATCTCTGGAAATCAAATTCTCTCCCTTTACCAGAGTTTATTTATTTTTTTGTTGTTGTTATTTAAAACTACATTTTTAATGTCTCTCTGTGCCAGGAACCAGTCTACAGTGAAATCTTACAGCCTTCTGAGATCTTTTCTGAGCTGGTGTGTTTCACTGAGCATACATAATGGCTTTTTAAAGTCCTCATTATATATCATTCCTTTTGTAGTTCTAGTTTTTAAATTACTACATTGCCAAAAGTGAAAAAGAAAAACAAGCTAGTGGAAAAGGGCCTGACCTATGAAATCTCCTGAGAGTTACTTCAACCACAGACAGAGGAACTTGCTACAATGGTAGTCTGTCTCTGTGCCTGCACCTTCAAGATCAAAAACAACAATCACTCATCAGAGCACAGATCCCTGATATGTGAAGGAGAGGGTCTTCCTTGCCCACCTGAGCTCTCACAATATGCATGCAAATTGCTCCAGTAGTGAACATATCTGCCTGCCAAGAGGCTGCTGCATAGAGGATGAGTAGTTGTTAGCATACCATGAGCGGAAGGACTGAAATTCCAAAATAGGCATATCAGAGCTTCTGCTAGTGCAATTATTGTCTATGGGTGAAGTAAGAATTCCTGGTAACTACTACTTTGCTGTCTTCCCTCTACCTCACTGTAAATAGTTCATTTTAGTAAATAAAGATTAGCATTTAGAAGCAATAATATCGCACAAGATCTCTCAGAACAAATGACATTAAATTCAGGACTAAAATCTGGTGTTTCCAAATTGAACAGAAAGAGAATGTGGAAAACACTCTGGGAAGAAATCAGTGTGCAAAATGATGGAAGTGAAAGCAAGCATGGCAGAAATTAAAACCTGAAAAAGTACAGAACAGCCAGGCTTAGATTATGAGTAGAGAGAGGGAGGTGTAATCTTCAACTGAACTTTAGTATGAAGTTTTTAAGAAACAGTTATGTGTGACAAAATAAAATCTGTGTTTTCAAATTGATAGGTGGAGAGTAAAATTCTATGTCCAATTAAGAGCACAGGAGAGAAATAGGAGGTAGCTGTGAATATGCAGAAATGTAGATTATTCAAGATACATTTGTTCTTGATGAGTGTTTAAAAGAAATGCAGACAAGTTGGAGACACGTTTAACTCACAGGTTTCTGGTTTGTGTAAATAGATATGGCTTTAAATAAAGAACACTTTAGAGGAAAATGACAGTCCAGATTGGAACAGTTGAGTTTCAGATGTTTTTAAAACATCCAAAAGGACAGTAAAAGTAGTCAGCCAAACATGTGGGACTAGTATGGAGGTAAAGGTATGTGCATTCACAGCTCATAGCTGAGAATTAAAGCCATCATAGCATATTTATTTGCCAAATGTAATGCACAATGTGAGCGGAGACAAGAGCTTAGAAAAAATATCAAGGGACATTACTATTTTTGTAGCAGTTGATATAAGAAAAACATGCAAAGAAGTCTGACAACCAGACAGAATGGTGTTAGGAAATCCAGGAAACTTTAAACAATAGAAATAATGGATTCAATTAACATCCAAAATGTTCCAAAGAAGTCAAATGACAGGGTCTGTTAATGCCAGAAGCTAATTCCATATAGGAGTAGATAAATAAATCAGTGGGTAGTGAGAGTAACTGTTAAAGAGAGAAGGGTTAAAAAGAGAGTTGGATGAGAAGAAAAAAAATTGAGGAAAATATTTTATTAATTTGTAAATATAATATAGAAAATCAGATTTTTGATAAGTGGGGGTAGGAGTGAATGATAGGGTTGAAAATTCAAGAGTGAATTGCATAGCAAGCAGAGATATAGCAGGCACTGGCAACTTCTGGCAATTCTTGCTGCATTATTTTTGGCATAACACAATGTGATGCATATGCAATTACTGCATTGTCTTTCCTATTTCTAGCAAAAGAGAGTCTTGTAAATTTCAGTATCAAATTTATCAAGTGCCATTATGGACTAGCAGAGTGGTTGTTGTTATTTTTGTTGTTTGTATTTTTATTTTGGAGAGGGCCTCTTAAGCTTGAACAGTTTCATGACACAAGTGTGAAAAATAACTTTTTGGTCTTGTGAATGTTCTTAAAACATCAAATTCACTACCATGAGCTGGAGAAAATTTGTTTTGGCCAAACTTACTTAACATTTTGAGTAACTTTTGGTAATTACTGAAGATATTATAATACACTTTCAAACAATCTTTATTTTCTAGGACATTTCAAAGACAAGGGACTTTAGTTTGGAATTATAATTGTCACTGGATTTTTTGATGGTTCTTCTATTGTCAAGGATTTACAATAGAGTATCACATTTTACTATGTTCTGGTGAAAAAGTAAGATCAACCTAAGAGACAAAACTAAACCAACATTTAAGTAACTTTAGATAACAAACTTCACAGATATTTGAGTGAGGTGGGAAAAGAAGGAATCCCATAATATAAATTTAAATACCACCTCTAAGGGTACTTCATCAGTGCCTCTCTTATTCACCTAAATTGAGGTTTGTGCAATTGTTTACATACTTACTTTCAAACTACAAGGCATGCTACTTTCTATTTTCATAGAAGGATTACGTTTACACTGTATATCTTCTTAACAAAATTAAGCAACTTTAACAAAAGAGAGCCCCTGTAGAGTGGCTGATCACTCTAACAATTTTTTGAAAGTTGTTCTTTGTTGTTATGCTTTCTGGGACATGAATTCCCTGCAAAATATTAAATTCTTACTTCCAAACTTATCTATTTTTATAAACAATAACCACTGTTGAATCTCTGACACTTTAGCATGTCATGCTGAAATGTTTTATTCCCCCCAAAATAGAGAGTCTTGAGTATTTGCCACTCAAGAACATCTTTAAAAAAGAACCAAGACACATTCTCAAAGACATTCTGGTTGTTAACATGAGTTAAGAGGTTAGAAAACTATCTCTATTTCAATGTTTTTGTAGTGTACATTAGAAGTTTGGAAAGCTTTTTTGTAAAAAAAAAATAAATATATAAAGTACAAGTGTATTCATAATTACATAGTGAGTACACAAACTTAAAGTCTTTGTTCAAAACTTTAAAAAACTTTAAAAAAGCCACACCAAGTGGTGCTTATTCCACTATTATCTCCAATCACCAACGTATTACTTTCACTGAAACTTTTCAATACACAGTATGAATTCATTAGTCCAATCAAAGAATTGCTTTGGATTTCAGAATGGCCCAGGTCTAATAATAAAGAAGGAAAAGCATATAATGAAAAAATAGACTCAAATGAATCTAAATGATGAGAAAATTAACAATTTTTCTTTCAGGGAAATTTTGAGGTATTTCACAAGACTTATTTCATAAGATAGGACTAACGTCTCTGCAAAAAAATTAGAAATTACTCACTTAAAATCTAAGCTTCAACTGAATATCTAACAACCAGGATAATAGTGTCATGGAGAACTATAGGAAGTATTGCGTTATCCAGCACTACTCATCATACTCTTCTAACAAATATGCGTTCTAGGGATTGTGATGATCTCTTGTTTTTAGTAAGAACTAATCACATTTTTAACATATTTACTTTTAAAATTGATAAGTAAAATTTTGTATATATTTATGGCACACATCATGATATTTTAATATTTGTCCACATTTGTGGAATGGCTAAATCAAGCTAGTTTACAAACTCACTACTTCACACATTTATTTTTTATGGTAAGAACTCTTAAAATCTACTCTCTTAGTAATTTTGAGGTATACAATATATTATTATTAACTATGGGTTATATGATGTGTTTTAGATTTTTTGAAATTATGTCTCCTATTTAACTAAAATTTTGTGTCCTTTGACCAACGTCTCTCCAATCTTCTGGTGACCACCATTTCACTCTCTCCTTTCATGAGCTGTAAACTTTTTTTTTTTTTTAATGAGAATTTCCATATAAGTGAAGTCATTCAACATTTATGTGCTTGGTTTATTTCACTTGATACAACGTCCTCGAGGTTCATCCATGTTGTCAAAAATAACAGAATTTCCTACTTTATTTTAAGGCTGACTAGCACTACATTGTGTATATATACCACATTTTCTTTATCTATTTATACATGAATGGACACTTAGGTGGATTCCATATCTTGACTGTTGTGTAGAATGTTGCAATGAATGTTGCAGATATCTCTTCAATATAGTAAAGTATGGTTTGAAAACATATTCCACTCATGGGTAGTGTCTTAACTCTTTTGATTGTTTCCTCTGCTGTGCAGAAGATTTTTTGTTTGATGTTATCCCATTTGTTTATTTTTGTTTTTGATACCTATGACTTTGGGGTGATATGCAAGAAATCGTTGCCTAGAACAATGTCATAGAGTATTTCCCCTATGTTTTCTTCTAGTAGTTTTACATTTCATATCTTACATTTAAATAGTTAATCATTTTTTTTTTCTTTTGACAGAGTTTCCCTCTTGTTGCCCAGGCTGGAGTGAAACGGTGCAACCTCAGCTCACAGCAACCTCTGCCTCCCGGATTCAAGTGATTCTCCTGCCTCAGCCTTTTGAGTAACTGGGATTACAGGTGCTTGACACCATGCCAGGCAAATTTTTGTATTTTTAGTAGAGATGGCATTTCACCGTGTTGCCCGGGCTGGTCTCAAACTCCTGACCTCAGGCAATCCACCAGCCATGGCCTCCCAAAGTGCTGGGATTACAAGCGTGAGCCCCCGCACCTGGCCTGATCTTTGTATACTATGGGAGATGAGGATCTATTCAGGTCTTCTGTATAAGAATATCCAGTTTTCCTCACACCAATTGAAGAGACTGTCATTTTTCCATTGTGTGTTTCTGATATCTTTGTTAAAAATCAATTGACTGGAGGCAGAGCAAGATGACTGACTAGAAGCCTGTCCGGATCACTCTTTTCATGGGAACACCAAATTGAACAACTATCCACACACAAAAAAAAGTCCTTTTACAATAGCCTAAAATTAGGTCAGAGATCACAGTGCCTAGTTTTAACTTCATATCACTGAAATAGATATTGAAGAGGGTAGAAAAGACAATTCTGAGTTGCCAAGACCACTCCTCCTCCAGTGTCCACATGGTGATGAGAGAGAATCTGTGCACTAGGGAGGACAGCACAGTGATTCTGGGACTTTTTATTGGGACTCAATGCTGCCCTGTCACAGTGCAAAGCAACACCAGAAAGAACTTAGCCAGTGCCCACAAAGGGAGCGTATGGACCAGCCCTAGCCAAGGGGAATCACTTATCCCAGTGACCAGAGCTTGAGTTCCAGCAAGCCTCACCACCATTTGTTAAAGAGCTTTAGAATTCTAAATAAACTTGAAAGGCAGTCTTGACCACAAGGACTGCAGTTCCCGGACAAGTGCTGGTGCTCTTCTGGGCTTGAAGCCAGTGGCTCTAGGGGGCATATGACCTAGAGAGACACCAGCTGGGTTGGCCAAGGGAATGCCTTTATCACCCCTCCCCAACCTCAGGTTGTTCAACTTTCACCAACAAAGGAGACTCCTTCCTTCTGCTTGAGGAGAGGAGAGGCAAGAGTAAAGAAGACTTTGTCTTGCAACTTGGATACCAGTTCAGCCACAGAAGAATAGGGTACAAGACTGAGCCCTGGGGCCCTATTCCAGGTCACAGCTCTCAGATGACATACTCTGGTCTGGAAGGGAAACCTGTGTCTGGAAGGAAAGGACCAAGTTCTGGAAAAATTCATCACTGGCTGACTAAAAAGCCTTTGGGCCCTGAATAATCAGCAGTGGTAGCCAGGCAATACTCACCTATGAGCCTTGGGTCAAACTCAGAGATATACTGGCTTCAAGTGTGACCCAGAATATTTCCAGCTCTGGTGGCTACAGGGAGAATCTGTTTCTGCTTGAATAAATGAGAGGGAAGAGTAAAGGGGACTTTCTCTTGCAGTTTAGATACCAGTTCTATCATAGATGGGTAGATCAGTAAGCAGCCTCTTGGGATCCCTGATTCCAGGCTTTGGCTCTTAGATGGCATTTCTAGATCTGCCCTGGACCAGAGAGGAGCCCACTGACATAAAGGAAGAGTTCCAGGCCTGTAAGCATTTAGCAAAACCTTACTGAAGTGCCCTTGGGCATTAGTGAATATCAGGGGTAGCCAAGCAATAATTGCTATGGGCCTGGCGTGGTGGAGGTTATACGGAGAGGCTCCTCTGCATGTGAAAAGGGGAAGGAAGAGTGAAAGAGACTTTGTCTTGAGACTTGGGTGCCAGGTGAGCTGCAGTAGATATAGACCACCAGGTAGATTCCTGAGGTTTCAGACTCCAGGCACTGGCTCCTGGATGGCACCTCTGGATCCACTCAGGGCTGGGGGTAAATTGCTGCTCTGAAGGGAAGGACACTAGCTAAGCTGGCTTCACCTTCTGCTGATTGTAGAGCTCTACAGTCTTGAGAAAACATAGGCAGTGGCCAGCCAGTGGTTACTCTGGGCCTTGGGAGAGACCCAGTGTTGTGCTGGCTAGAGGTCTGTCTCAGAAGTCCCAGTGGTAGTGGCCTCAAGGGTGCTTATTCACCCCTCCTCCAGCACCAGACAACTCAGAACAGAGAGACACTCCATTTGTTTCAGAGAAAATAAGGAAAGCTAATGAGAGTATCCACCTAATAAACCAGAAAATTCTTTCAGATCTTGTCCAAGACCACCAAGGCAATACTACTACAAGTCTGGAAGAACCATGGTGTTACTGAGCTTAAGAAGCCCCCTATTGCAGATATAGTTGCAGTAACCAAAAACTTAGACCCACAGCACCCAAGTCTTTTTAAATACCTGGAAATCCTTCCCCAGTAGGACAACGAGCCCAGACTGTAAAGACTGCAGTAAATACCTAACTCTTTAATGCTCGGATGCCAGTGAACATCTACATGCATCAAGGCATCCAGGAAAACATGAACTCACCAAATGGAATAAGTAAGGTACTAGTGGTCAATCCTAAAGAGACAGAGATAAGTGACCTTTCAGACAGAGAATGCAAAATAATTGTTTTGAGAAAACTCAGTGAAATTCAAGATAACATAGAGAAGGAATTCAGGATCCCATCACATAAATTTAAGAAAGAGACTGAAATATATAGAAAGAATCAGGCAGAAATTCTAGAGTTGAAAAGTGCAACTGACATAGTAAAGAATCTATCAGAATCTCTTATCAGCAAAATTGATAGAGCAGAAGAAATAATTATTGAGCCTGGAGATAGGCTATTTGAAAATACATAGTCAAAAAAGAATATGGAATATGAAAGAATAAAGCATGCCTACAAGATCTAGAAAATGGTCTCAAAAGGGCAAATCTAGCAGTTGTTGGACTTAAAGAGGATGGAGAGAGAGAGAAATAGAGAGAGAAAGAAAGATAGAAGGTTTAATTAAAGGGATAATAACAGAGTACTCTGAAACCTAAGAAGATATCAATATTCAAGAACAAGAAGGTTACAGAACACCAAGAAAGAAGATTTAACCCAAATCAGACTATCTTAAGATGTGGTCAAACACCCAAAGGCCAAGGATAAAAAAATCATTGTATAAGCAGCATGAGAATATGAACACATACAGTGAAACTCCAATTATGCCTGCCAGCAGACTTTTCAGTGTAAAGCTTACAGGCTGAGACAGAGTGGCATGATGTATTTAAAGTGCTGAAGGAAAAAAACATTTTATCTTAGAATAATATTTCTGGCAAAATATGTCCTTCAAACCTGATGGAGAAATAAAGACTTTCACAGACAAACAAAAGCTGAGGGATTTTATAAGTACCAGATGTGTACTTCAAGAAATGGTAAAGTGCCTTCTTGGTTTTGAAAGGAAAAGATGTTAACGAGCAATAAGAAATCATCTGAAGGTACAAACTCACTGGTGATAGTAAGTAGACAGAAAAAAAGAATATTTTAACACTGTGATTACCATGAGTAAACTATTTATATTTTTAGTATGAAGACTAAAAATGAACATATCAAAATAATAAGTACAACAACTTCTAAAGACATAGTACATAAGAAACAAATAGAGACAATAAAAAATTAAAAAGCAGAGGGATAAATTGTAGAGTTTTGTAAGTATTCTCTTTGCATGTTTGTTAGTTTGTTTGTATATGCAGTGTTAAGTTGTTATCAGTTTGAAATAATGGGTTATAAGATATTATTTATAAGCCTTATGGTTTCTTAAATCAAAAAACATACAAGAGATTACACAAAAAATAAAAAAGCAAGAAATTAAAACTAAGCACTAGAGAAAATTGCTTTCACTAAAAGAAAGACAGGAAGGAAGGAAAGAAGGAAGAGAATACCACAAAACAACTAGAAATCAAATAACAAAATGGAAAGAGTAAAAATTTCCTTATTAATAATAACATTGAATATAAATGCACTACACTCTCCAATCCAAAGATACAGAATGACTGATTGGATTAAAAAATAATAATAACATGACTGAAAGATCTGTCTCCTACAAGAAACAAACATCACCTATAAAGACCTGCATAGGCTGAAGATAATGGGATGGAAAAAGGTATTCCATGCAAAGAAAACCAAAAAGAAGTAAGAGTAGCTATATTTATATCAGACAAAATAGATTTCAAAATAACTATAAAAGGAGACAAAGAAGACCATTATATAATGATAAAGGGGTCAATTCAGCAAGATTTTATTATAATTGTAAATATATATTCTCCCAACACTGGAACACACAGATATATTAAACAAATATTATTATAGCTGAAGAGAGAGGTAGACTCCAATACAATAATAACTGGAGACATCAACACTCCACTTTCAGCATTGGACAGATTGTCCAGAAAAAGCTGACTTCTTCTGCACTATTGACCAAATGGACTTAATAGATATTTACAGAACATTTCATTCAGCTGCTGCCAAAAACACATTTTTCTCCTCAGCACATGGATCGTTCTCAAATAATGACCATATAATAGGCCAAAAAACACGTCTTCAAACATTAAAAAATTTGAAGTAATTTCAGACATCTTCTTGGACCACAATGGAGTAAACAGCACAATAGCAAGATAAATTTTGAAATCTATACACATAGAAATTAAACAATATGCTATGAATGATCAGTGGATTAATGAAGGAATTAAGAAGGAAATTTTAAAATGTCTTTAGACAAATGATAAAGTAAAAAAAAGACTATCAAAAACTATGGAATACAGTGAAAGCAGCACTAAGAGGATAGTTTATTGCTATAACATGTACTTCAAAAAAGTGGAAAAACTTCAAATAAACAACAGAATGATGCATTTCATAGAATTAGTAAATCAAGAGGAAACAAAATCCAAAATTAGTAAAATAAAAGAATAAAGATTAAAGCAGAAATAAATAAAATTGAAACGAAGAAAATACGAAAGATCAATGAAATTAAAAGATAAAAAATAGACAAAACTTAAGCCAGACTATCTAAGAAAAAGAGAGAAGACCCAAGTAAATAAACTCAGAGATGGAAAAGCAGACATTACAATTGATGCTGCAGAAATTAAAAGCATCATTAGTGGCTACTGTGAGCAACTGTATTCTATAAATTGGAAAACCTAGAAGAAATGGATAAATTCCTAGATGCATATAACCTACCAAAGTTGAACCATGAAGAAATCCAAAACCTGAACAGACCAATAATAAGTAACTAGATTGAAGCTGTAATGAAACGTCCTTCAGCGTAGAAAAACCTGGAACCTGGTGGCTTGACCATTGAATTTTACTAAACACATAAATAAAAACTAATACTATTTCTACCCAAACTATTCCATAGGTGGAAGAGTGGTAGGAAAGCCTATGTATTAGCTAAAAATGAGAAGTGAAAGAATATGCTAGCAGCAGGAATTGCAGGACCTCTTTAATTTCTCATAGATCTTTTGTTTGGATAATCTAGAAGACACTCAATAGTGTTCTAGATTTTTTTATATCATTTAAAAATTTTGTCATCCTGCAGAAATAGAAAACTTACTCCTAGGATAAGCATATTGAAACAATCTATGACAATAAACTTAGGGACATTCCTCTAAAATTTTTATTTCACCAGTCATATTTTTATTTTTGAATCAGCTTTTCATATTATGCATCATT
The DNA here is from genome assembly GCA_004027835.1 of Alouatta palliata. Taxonomy (NCBI): domain Eukaryota; kingdom Metazoa; phylum Chordata; class Mammalia; order Primates; family Atelidae; genus Alouatta; species Alouatta palliata. Next base: position 6,014 of record PVKV010028119.1, on the reverse strand, counting down.
CATGTCTTTCTATGCATTCATATTTTCCATAAAAAATTAAATGCCATGCTTCATATCAACATTCCTATGGAAGTGTCAGTGTTATTTAAAGTAATTCAGTGTCATATTTAGTTTGCTGGATTAAGAAAGATGATCGTTAACTTTTGACAAGCCAGAATTTTTGGAAAGAAATTGTCTGGCTTTAAGCAACTAATTAAATTAACAACTACATCATTCTACATACATTTTAGGAACATTCTGCTGTCAGCAGTTTTCTTTGCATTGCATTTGCCCAATTTATTATAGTTTCCAGAGTAATGGAAATTGACTGACAACTCTATACTCTTTCTCAGGCTCTAATGCCAATGCTTGACCCTAAAGTTTCTACCATTCCATGCTTTTTGTTTATATCTTCAGAATCTTTCTGGTGAATCTTCTGCTGACCCTTCCTCTGTGAAAAAAGAAGTGTTGTGTCATTTTCCTTGAACAATTATGAGATGTTATAGTTTTCTTTTTTTGCTCCAAAACACAAATTAATGTTAACCATATCAATGACATTGAATTTATTAATCTAATTAATTCTTCCAAAGATTGCTTGCCATTATTTTTCAATACATTATTAGTGAGCAAGTGTTGCCACAAATTGTTATTAATGAATTTATTTACAACATATTGTTATACATTTATCACTTACCACCACAACACTGGCAAACGGTCACAAACACACACACACTCACACACACACACACATAATTTATAATAACACCAGTTTAAAGCCACATGAGAATATTCTAAAATATTCTCCATTAGCATGAAATGTGTCTTTATATTTTGTTTAATGGAATATTTTTGGAAAGCATAATTGCACCTTCTGTTTAGAAAAACAAACAAACTTTTTAATGTCCAAGTATTATTTTGAAACTTTTTGTACAGGGAATTAATAATTAAAACATTTAAAAAAACTGAATTTTTATATTTAATTAATGATCAACATTTATTGAATGTCCTTTATGTTATATATTTCACATTACTTAGGGTGACACTTCCAGGAATTTTGATATTGACAGCAGCTTCAAAGATGACAAAGATTACTGAGGTAGTTCTATGTCCTGTAGAATAACCATCTGAGTTGGTGTTGGTATCAAACGTGCATTGTTTACCTCAGTGATATCTCTCTTCTAAGAGAGAACGAGAGAGAGAGAGAGAGAGAGAGAGAGAGAGAGAGAGACAGATGAATTCCCCAGAAACTTTTTTTTTTTTTTAGCAATAGACTAATCATCTGCTTGATTCAAAAAAATGTGACACCAGTTCCATTTCCCATCCCTTGTCCTGCTTCCCTCTATTAAAAATAGTAGGTATTTGATATAACTTCTCTGAGCACATCATTTTCAGAAATTCTCTGTAAAATGGGAGTTATTTCCCTCTTGACTTTGTAAATTGTGTTTTATTGTTTATTTCCATTTATGTCAAAGACATATAATGTAAAAGTGTCAAAACTTGCTAAGTGTAATATATAGATAAATGTTGATGATTAACTAGGGTCTGCATTTCAAAAATATTAAATAGTCAAGTCATTTTGAAATATTCTTTATATAACAACATTATATTGTTTGTGAAAATTGGATAAGAGCACCATTAGATGTAAGTCTTCTGTTTGTACTCGACTTCAAAGGAAAAAAATATTAGAAACACATTAGAAGGTCACAAAATAGATAGAATTGCCATAATATTCATATACACTTTGCAGTGAGTACCTTTTAGCACCACAGTCTCTGATGGGTGTTTCGGATGTAGCGCTTCTTGACTGCTCTGTTTTCCATCTACCACACTGCCTCACTTCTCTCCTTTCCAGAGTAGTGGGTTGACGGAACCCACACACTCAGAGGCCAGCCTACCTAGTTCTCTCTAGAGTCACATTGAAATTATTGGTGACTTTGCCTTTTAGTTCTTTGTCTGAATACTTTTTTTTAAGTATCTCCTTAGGATAAATTACATATATTATTAAACAAAGAGAACTTTCTCTACCTAAAAGAAGAAGAAAAAAAGTAAAGAAGGAGGTAAAGGAGAAAGTGGGCAGAATATTCTTGTTAGCCAACTGTCTGATTTAATTAGGTTTCCCGGTAACTTGTAAATTTTAACCAGCACTGCACGAAGAGAACTGCTCAGCAGGAAACACGTCCTGCACTGTTTCTCCTATTTGTCAGACACTCATCGGCCACTTTCTCTGTATTATTAGTGCGGTACACCACAAATCAACATTTAAGATTGAGTCATTTGTCTTTAGAGGATTATAAGCAGAGCAAACAGTCAAATAAGAAAGTGAAATTCACAGCTTTAACTGGCAGATATTTTGTTTGAGGATTATACTTCCAGGCCCTAAAACATAAATTTTTATGCATTCATATTTTATATTTGTTTCTAAATTCTCCACTTGGCTATCCAAACTTTCTTTCATGGAGGCATGTACAAGAGAGGATTCTGAGAACAATGTGTCCAAAATGAGGACCAAACCCTGCTGAGATGTAATTCTCATATAACGTTTTAAAAAGCATATTGTACTTGCTATTGTTTTCTCCCAAAAATACTCACGTTAATATTTGCATGCTATGAAGTTTATCTTTCATGGCTGTCAGACCATTGGCAAAACGTTTACTTTTGTCTTAGAAAAAATATTATTTTGCTATGAAACTTTCTTACCCTGAACCTTTTTATGAAATTCTGCAACCAAGAATTGCAGGGTGGGATGGGAAAAGGTGAGTAAGAGAGTGTAGATTGAAACCCTTGAAAGTATAGCTTAAAGTATCAGTGTGGACAAGTTTATTTCTCCAATCATTAGTTCTAGAAACTTGGGCAAGTTCCTTATCTTCTCTGTCTTTACATTCTCATCTATAACATGAACACTGTACAAACGCTCAGAGGCAATTATGAAAATTGTATTATTAACTGTTTAAGAGGTGCTTAAAAGAGCATCGGTAAAACATATGTGTGTGTGTTATGTCAATCTTTTATTTTTATTTTATTTTATTTTATTTTATTTTATTTTATTTTGTTTTATTTTAGAGATGGTGTCTCATTCTGTTGCCAGTCTGAAGTGCAGTGGCGCAATCTTGGCTCACTGCAATCTCTGTCTCCTGGGTTCAAGTGATTCTCCTGCCTCAGCCCCCGAGTAGCTGGGATTATAGGTATGCACCACCACACCCAGCTAATTTCTGTATTTTTAGCAGAGACAGGGATTAACCATGTTGGCCAGGATGGTCTTCATCTTCTGGCCTTGTGATTTGCCTACCTCGGCCTCCCAAAGTACTGGGATTACAGGCATGAGCCACTGCGCCTGGCCAAGTCAGTCCTTTATTATATAAGGCAGTGCAATTCTAAATCAACTGGCTTAAGATGATTGTCTCAAACAGAAAAAAACAATGCTCAAAAAGCATCAACATCTACATTTGTGTTTACTAATCTTAGAGTTAATCTTAGTGTCTTATAACCTAGGTTAATATTTAAATTTATCTTAGAATATCTGTTGAAGTTTAAATATTACAAAGGCATAGTAACCATTTCAACATGAAAATACTTTTGAAAGTAATGATACATAATGAAAAAGTGCTATGAACATTTTGGAGGAAAGAGTTCTATAGATGGGATAACTCATTTTTAAATGCTACTTAGCTGTGAAAAAAATCAGTAAATTACTTTCTCGCATTGGACTTCTATTACTTCTACTGTTTACTTATGTATAATACAGATCTGATTAGATGATATTTAAAGTTACCGTTCTTTAAAAAGAGAGTCTAATGTAAGTGTATGCTGATTAATAATTCTAAAATACTCTGACTTCACTTTAGAGAATATTTTGATAACTGTATATATTTTAACCAGATGGTTATAAGTTATGTTTGGCCTCATTGTAGAATATAGTCTATATAACTCTTAACCAGTTATTTTATTGTGTTAAAAATTATCTCTCACTTAAAAATAAAAAGGAAATCTGGGTAAAAAAGAAGGAATGCCGAGAAGAGAGAATCCTATACCATATGTTACATTTTGAATTAAAACTGCATAATAAATGCATTTTCTCACCCTCTGTAACAAGTAAATGAGTTAAATAGTATACATGAAGTCTCGTTGTCTGGGCCTGTTGACATTCCATACATATTCAATGAATTAAGTGGAAAAGAAGTAAAAATGACACATCATTATATATGACTTCAACACAAAAACTATATTCACTGATTTCCAAATGCAGGATTCATGTAATTCAATATAAGCTTATTGAAACTCTTCTATATGCTAGACAGTGTACATTCCTGAGTAAATTTTGCCACAAACAACAAATAAATACATGAACCTGCCTATTTTTGAAAATGCTCTGAAAATTATAAAATTCATATAAAATATGGCACTATTATTACAATGGTAAATATTTTCGTCATTGGTGTTTTCATCCTATTGCTATTACTTATGACATCTCTCATTTTGAAATTACGGAATATGTAGAAATCTAGTAATTAATTAGAGACTATATTTTCAAACAGAATACATATTTTTTTATAGTTCTGACCTGCTTTCTTAAATATACAGCAGGAAAGAAACTGTGTCTGCTCTTAGGGAGGAAAATGTGCTCATGACACGATATGCTCCAAAATATTTAGCATGGCATGTACCTTGTACATTTAATACATGCTAATTTTTTATTTTAATTTTTATTTGTTTTTTGGAGGGGTGGGGTAGAGACGAGGTCTCACTATACTGCCCAGGCTAACCTTGAATTCCTGGCCTCAAGCAACGCTCCTGCATTGGCCTTCCATTTAATACATGCTTAATACATTTCTCTTATGTTAAAGTTTCTCAGGTATCATTTTATCTGAATTATGTTTTTACTACCTCCAACACACATGTGTGCGCACATGCACACAGACACAAATACATTTTTCAAAATCAAGTGAAGTTAGTAATAATTTATATAGTAGATTTGTAATTACTTCTTATTTAATGAGGATGGTATGGAAAGAGATTATAAAACTAAATTTATCACATTCCACATTCTGACTCTGATATTCTTTTATTATAATTTAAAGGAGATTATTTTTCATATGGGAAAGGCAGTTAAGGAATGTATTCAGCACCAGTGATATATCTGTGTGAAAAAATTGTCTGCAAGAAATTAAAACTATTTGTTTTCCTTCCTTCATTTATAAATGGTGATAAAACTGACCTCTTTTTATTGTTTGGTTGTTAAAAGAGTTAATATATGGAAAGCATTGAGAAGTGAGCCTGGAACTTAGTAGGTACTTTGTACATGCACTATATATAAAAGTCAGTATATTTAAAAAGCATATATTTTAACTGAGATATTATAATAATTAAGTCTATTTTGTTCACTTAAGTATATTACCTAAGAATGATAAATTCCTTTTCTCAATCCTCATGCTTCTCATCTGTCAAAAGAAGATAATGTTTATAAGTCTTAAGACTTCTGAAAATATTAAATGAAGACTTCTGTATTGTATAATTTTGAACTAGATGATTTGGACCTTAGCATGAATTGTGAGAAACAACAAAAGATCTGGGTAACAAATACATCGAACATTTACTTTAAGACATCAGAGAATCAACAGGAAAGTAAATAAGTAGCAGGCCATGAGTTGAAGGAGAATATAGACTGAGGAACGTGAGCTTCATATTTATGTTTGCTTTTTTTTTAAAATTTTTTAATTTTTTTTAATATATATACTTTTTATTGCATTTTAGGTTTGGGGGTACATGTGAAGAACATGCAAGATTGTTACATAGGTACACACATGGCAGTGTGATTTGCTGCCTTCCTCCCCATCACCTATATCTGGTATTTCTCCCCATGCTATCCCTCCCCAACTCCCCACTCCCTGCTGTCCCTCCCCCTTTTCCCCCCGACACACTCCAGTGTGAGATGCTCCCCTCCCTGTGTCCATGTGCTCTCATTGTTCAACACCCGCCTATGAGTGAGAATATGCGGTGTTTGATTTTCTGTTCTTGTGTCAGTTTGCTGAGAATGATGG
>PVKV010028118.1:10000-25440 GCA_004027835.1 Alouatta palliata | reverse complement strand
AAGAGATCGAGACCATCCTGGTCAACATGGTGAAACCCCGTCTCTACTAAAAATACAAAAATTAGCTGGGCATGGTGGCACGTGCCTGTAGTCCCAGCTACTTGGGAGGCTGAGGCGGAAGAATTGCTTGAACCCAGGAGGCGGAGGTTGCGGTGAGCCAAGATCGCGCCATTGCACTCCAGCCTGGGTAACAAGAGCGAAACGCCGTCTCAAAAAAAAAAAAAAAAAAAAAAAAAAAAAAAAAAAATTCCGCTTTATATTCATTATCCAAATCCATTTTATGCTCCCAGTAAGAAGCTGATAAGCATATTCATGGCAAGGTTTATAAAACAGATAAGGTTTAATGGGCCCAGGAGACCTTAGTGGAAACCAAAGACCTTGTAGCATTGTAAATATAAAAATATCAGTGAGCCAGGCAAGGATGGAAATGTATGCCTTGGTTTAGTTTTGGTTGACTGGAAGTAATTTCCTATAAGACATTGAATTGTGTTAGGGATTCACCTGTGCCTCTTTTCCAAGACAGTTCAATGCAGTGCTACATATTAAGTATCTGTTATGTGCAGGGCATTGTACTAATCTGTCAATACAAAGATCTCTGCACAAAGGAGGCTCCAAGACTCCTGCAACTATGGAAAGGTAATAATGACATTTTTCAGAGGAGATTTTTTTTTTCTTTATTTTTATTATTATTTTTTTTTTTAGACGGAGTTTCCCTCTTGTTGCCCAGGCTGGAGTGCAATGGCATGATCTCGGCTCACCGAAACCTCTGCCTCCTGGGTTCAAGCGATTCTCCTGCCCTTAGGCTCCCAAGTAGCTGGGATTACAGGTGCCCACCACCATGCCCAGCTAATTTTGTATTTTTAGTAGAGTCAGGCTGGTCTCGAACTCCTAACCTCAAGTGATCCACCCACCTCAGCCTCCCATCTTCAACTCACTACAGGTTCAGCATGACTGCTTTACAGATTTAAGTTATAAAATAAGCCCAAAGATAAGACACTAGAAAAAAAGAATGAACATACAAATGGAACTAATTTATAGTTAAGTCTCCTCTCTCAGTTATTGTAACCACGCAAGGGGTTCACCTTGCCCACTGTCCATAGCCAATTCATCAAGATAGGGGAATTGCAATAGAGAAAGAGTAATTCACACAGAGCTGGTAGTGCAGGAGACTGGAGTTTTCTTCTTACTCAAATCAGCCTCCTTGAGCATTCAGGGAGCAGAGTTAGTGTTTGTTTTTGAGACTGAGTCTCACTCACTCTGTCACAGAGTTTTTAAGGATAACTTGGTGGGCGGGGAAAAGCCAGTGATCCAGAAGTGCTGACTAACAGGGATAAAATCATAGGGAGTCAAAGCTGTCTTCTTGCCTTCAGTCAGTTCCTGGGTGGAGGCCACAAGATCAGATGAGCCAGCTTATTGAGCTGCGTGGAACCAGCTGATCCATCAAGTACAGGGTCTGCAAAATATCTCAAGCACTGATCTTAGGAGCAGTTTAGGGGTGGGTTAGAATCTTGTAGCCTCCATCTGCATGACTACTAAACCATAATTTCTTATCTTTTTTTTTGAGACTGAGTTTCCCTCTTGTTGCCCAGGCTGGAGTGCAGTGGTGGAATCTCCTCAGCTCACCAAAACCTCCGACTCCCAGGTTCAAGCAATTCTCCTGCCTCAGCCTCCTGAGTAGCTGGGGTTACAGGAATGCACCACCACGCCTGCCTAATTTTGTATTTTTAGTAGAGATGGGATTTCGCCATGTTGGTCAGGCTGGTCTCAAACTCCCGACCTCAGGTGATCTGCCCGCCTCGGCCTCCCAAAGTACTGGGATTACAGGCATAAGCCACTATGCCTGGCCATAATTTCTAATCTTGTGGCTAATGTTGGTCTTACAAAGGCAATCTAGTCCCCAGGCAAGAAGGAGGTCTGCTTTGGGAAAGGGTTGTTACCATCTTTGTTTAAAATATAAACTAATTTTCCCCCAAAGTTGGTTCAGCCTACACCCAGGAATGAACAAGGACAGCTTGGAGGTTAGGAGCAAGATGGAGTCAGTTAAGTCAGATCTCCTTCACTGTCTCAGTCATACTTTTGCAAAGGCAGGTTCAATCTGATCTTCTGCTGTGAGTTCTTCCTTAAGGAGCCTGACCTCTCACAGGTACGAGTGACCAGAGGAGCCCTGCAATGGCAAGGAGGAGAGGGAAAACAGAAAATCCACTCCAACTGTTTGACAGTGTTGCTTTGAGATGCAGGAAATGAAGAGTGATTAGTATGGCCTGCTGTGGTGGTTCAGGCCTATAATCCCAGCAGTTTGGGAGGCCGATTGGCCAAGGCGGGCATATTACTTGAGGTCATACGTTCAAGGCCAGTTTGGCCAATATGGTAAAACCCTGTCTCTATTAAAAATACAAAAATTAGCCAGGTGTGGTGGTGCATGCCTGTAATCCCAGCTACTTGGGAGGCTGAGGCAGGAGAATGGCTTGAATCCAGGAGGCAGAGATTATTGTGAGCCAAGATTACACAACTTCATTCCAGCCTGGGCGACAGAACAAGACTCTGACTCAAAAAAAAAAAATAGAGTGATTGGCAAAGCATCCAGCAGTACCTGATGTTATTATTAGTTCCTCTTTCACGTTCCTATCTCAGGCCTTCAAATCACCGGTAACCATAGCTGTCATTCACTTCACGCTGTGATGAGGGCTGGGCATGCATTTTCTCGTTCAATCCTCACAGCAACTGAATGAAGTGGACATTATATGTATCCCCACATTATAGGGAGGAAACTGAGGCTGAATACAGTTAATAGCTGGCCCAAGAGAGAACCAAGATCAACTCCAAGTTTCTCCAGTCTCTCTGGCTCTAAGGTCATCACCACCTTAGATGGAGGCTGATGTGCACCCCCTCCGAGGGTTTCTGTGGATTCTGAGCGGAGCTCTGTGCCACGGAGGAGAGCCAGAAGGGAAGCCCCAACCCTGCAGGACTGAAGAGGCTCCCCAGAGTTGCTCCCTACTCACCGCACCACCAGTCTCCTGTCAAAGGGCTTTTAAAGGAAACCAGGAAGTAACATTGTTCCCCACACATGGAGTCTGATGGTGTCACTTTGAGCCGAGAAGAGGCTCCTATGAGATCCCATTCTGAAAGGGAGCAGGCCAGCCTGGTCTGTGCAGGGAGGCAGGACCCACTGGACTAGAAGTTAGCTTTATCACCAGCTCTTTATTCTTTTAACATTTTGTTAATAATCAAACATCAGCTACTATCAGGTTCTGTGCTAGGTCCTGATTAAAATAAAAAGCATTGTTCCTGCCTTTAGAATAGTAATAGTCTCATTTGCAGAGGAGGCAGGGTAGATGAAGCTGTGCTACAATGTAGGAAGTGCTGAAAATGAGAAGCAGTTTTGAATAAGACTGGGTTTAATTCTGAGTTTGGCAGGTAAGTACAGTGGAGTTATTTAAAAACTCTAAGCTTCAATTTCCTCAGCTATAAAATGGGGATAATGAGACCTTCTACCTCTTAGGCTTTGTTGAAAGGATTAAACAACAGATGTTTAACTCTAAATTCTAAATGTTTAACTCTAAACTCTAAATGTTTAACTGTAAAATGTTTAACTCTAGGACTGTTCCTGGTTATATGGTGAATCACTGCCAACCCTCACAATCCTGGGCAGGTGAATTAACCCCTTCCTCTTCAGCTTCCCAATCTGTAAATTCAGGCTGACACAGCTTCCAAATTTCTGGATCTGTCAATCAACAGAGGTCACCTAAAAAATCTGAGAGAAGTTATGAGAACATAAAAGGAATAAAAAGCCCTCAGAAGGACTGGGTTCAGTGGCTCACTCCTGTAACCCCAGCACTTTGGGAGACTGAGACAGGCAGATCAGTTGAGGTCAGGAGTTTGAGACCAGCCTGGGCAACAGGGTGAAACCCCGTCTCTATTAAAAATACAAAAATTAGCCAGGTGTGGTAGTGCACACCTGTAGTCCTACTGCTCAGGAGGCTGAGGTAGGAGGATCACTTGAGCCCAGGAGGCGGAGGTTGCAGTGAGCTGAGATCACGCCTCTGCACTTCAGCCTGGGCAACAGAGACCCTGTCTCAAAAAGAAAAGGGGGGAAAAAAAGCCCTCAGAGGGCTTCTAGAAAAGCTGGGAGACTAGGAGGAGCAATGCGTCGAACACAGAAATGAGTGAGTGTGAGCTGTATGTGCCTACTCTTCCCTCTGTGGTTCTTTGAAGGGTGAAGGGAGTAGAGGGTGGGTGATGGGGTGACTCAAGAATGCATAGGACAGGCTGGGCGAGGCGGCTCACACCTGTAATCCCAGCACTTTGGGAGGTGGAGGCAGGCGGATCACAAGGTCAAAAGATCAAGACCATCCTGGCCAACACAGTGAAACTCCATCTCTACTAAAAATACAAAAATTAGTCGGGCATAGTGGCGGGCGCCTGTAGTCTCAGCTACTTGGGATGCTGAGGCAAGAGACTCACTTGAACCCGGGAGGTGGAGGTTGCAGTGAGCCAAGATCACGCCACTGCACTCCAGCCTGGTGACAGAGTGAGACTCTGTCTCAAAAAAAAAGAGTGCATAGGACTTTATCAGTCAAATTCCCATATAGAATCAAGAACAAGCCTTGCAGGTTCATGGACCGTCGAAGAGATGAGAGTAGATCCTTTCAGCATCATTTAGATTATAATCAGAGACCTTCAGGGTTGCCTAAGTCAGTGGATGAGAACACTGAGCTCATGCTTTGCCCACAGACCCAGCTGTCACCCTGCTGTCTTGGATATCTTTCCTCAGAAGCTCCCTCCTGCAAGCAGCAGCCCCTGGGGTCACCTGTCCTCAGGTGCCTCATCTTATCAGGCTCCTCACAGCTCCTCCTCTCCACCCATCAGCCTGGATCCAGGCCTGCACCTTCACAGAATGCAGACTCCACCACCAACCTGTGTCCACAGAGAATGTTTGAGAAACACAGCTTGAAAGGCCAGGGATGTCCCCACAGAGTGACCAATCACATCTTGCTAGTGTTTTCCATGCCAATAAAACCAGAAAAAGCAAATAAACACTTTCAATCTGACCCAAAGGAGAATAAATGAGGCAGTTATAAGAAAATAGGGTGGGACCCTGTAAACGTAAACTGGTAGAGCTGGAAAAAACTCCTTCAAAGAGAATGGCTCACCTTGCTCCATTTCCCTTGCAGTGATCACTGGGGCACATCTATTTATTATCAGCAATTGCAGGCATTAGCAATGGAAATGAAAGCCGTACCTCCCAGCTAACCATCTCTGCCCAGTTACTTGTAGTTACTTATCTGTCTCTATTAGGTAGCACATATATTAAATTCATGCCTAAATAAACAAGAAAAGAAAAGGCTAATTTCCTGGCAGGAAATTCTTATGTAATTAGTCAGCAGCTCCCGCCCCTGGTCTGTCACTAAGCAGCACTGTGACCTTTAGCAGGTCCACATCTTTTCATCCCCATCAGCACAATCTCAGGCCCAGTCCCCACATCCCTCTCCTGGACCACCACAGTGGCTTCCAGTTCATCTCTGTCTCTAGTTTTTCTTCTCTCCGAAACATTCCCCACTCTAGAAACCTTCTGTATAGAGATCCTCCTAAAACCCCAAATCTGTTCAACTCTCTATTGCTTAAAATCCATAACCTCTTACTCAGCCCAGCCCAGTGGCTCACACCTGTAATCCCAGCACTTTGGGAGACCAAGGTGAGAGGATCACTTGCGCCCAGGAATTTGAGACCAGCCTGGGCAACATAGCTAGATCCTGTCTCTACAAAAAATAAAAGATTAGCTGGGCATGGTGGTGCTCACCTATAGCCCCAGCTGCTCGGGAGGCTGAGGTGGGAGGATGGCTTGAGCCCAGGAGGTCGAGGCTGTAGCGAGCCACGATCACGCTACTGCACCGCAGCCTGGGTGACAAAGCAAGACCCTGTCGCAAAAACAAACAAAAATCTGCAACCTCTCTTCATTTACTCTAGGACAAGTTCCAACATCCATGTATGGCTTAAAAAGTCATTTGTGATCTGGCCCGTTTACCATTCCAGAATGGCATCTCTCTCTCCAATCTATTCACCCTTTCTTTTTTTTTTTGCAGAGTCTCACTCTGTGGCCCAGACTAGCCTCACTGCAACCTCCGCCTCCCAGGTTCAAGCAATTCTCCTGCCTCAGCCTCCCAAGTAGCTGGCACACCACTGTGCCCAGCTAAAATTTTTTGTATTTTAGTAGAGACGGGGTTTCACCATGTTGGCCAGGCTGGTGTTGAACTCCTGACCTCAGCTGACAGTCCATCTCGGCCTCACAAAGTGCTGGGATTACAGGCATGAGCCACCTGCGCCTGGCCCTTTTTTTTCTTTTTTTGAGATTGAGTCTTGCTCTATCACCCAGGCTGGAGCGCAGTGGTGCAATTTCAGCTCACTGCAACCTCCACCTCCTGGGTTCAAACAATTCTCCAGCCTCATCCTCCCGAGTAGCTGGGATTACAGGTGCACGTCACCGTGCCCAGCTAATTTTTGTACTTTTAGTAAAGACGAGTTTTGCCATGTTGGCCAAGCTGGTCTCGAACTCGTGACCTCAAGTAATCTGCCCGCCTCAGCCTCCCAAAGTGCTGGGATTACAGAATAAGCCACCGTGTCTGGCCTCTCCATTCACTCTTAAGTTCTATGTTCCAGCTATATATTTACATACCCATGACTCCCTGTATAATACTCATAATAGCAACAATGACCAACATCTGTTGTTGCCTACGTATCAGGTTTGTTCTAAAAACTCTTCCTTCTGGTTCAAATTGGTGTTTGAAAAAGAAAGAAAAATAAAAGTAAATAAATAAAAGACTCTTCCTGCATTAACTTATTTAATCTTTACAACTCTACTAGATAATGACTATAATTATTTCCATTTTGCAGATGAGGAAACAGACACAGAAAGGTTAAATAACTATCCAAAGTTGTCCAACAAATAAATGGTATGAACCTGAATACAACCTGCTTACCCTGCCCTCACCCCTTCTCCTCCCTCGGTCTTAGTACAAGAAGCTCCCTCTGCCTGGAAGACCCTTTCTTTTCTCCCCTTTTCTTCATGTAGCTAACTCCTCCTACTCATCTGAGAGTCCCTCTAGAAACATCGCCTCCTCTGAGAAGGTTCCATTCCCAGGCAGGCTGCTATCTCCCCTCAATGGCAGTTAGTCGCCAAAGACAGCGCCCACTGAATGATGCCTCCTGATAACCGGGCCCTTACACAGTTTTCTCGGGTATTGAATCACAGTTGACCCCTCACTGTGAAATACAGTGGAAGTGATGCTGAGTAAGTTCCAGGGCTAAGTCAAAAAAAGCCTTGCAATTTCCACCGAAGTCTCTTGGAAAAGTTACTCTGGGGATCTATAAGAAACTTAAACAATTCAACAAGCAAAAAATAACCTCATTAAAAAATGGGCAGAAGATATGAGCAGACACTTTTCAAAAGAAGACATACATGTGGCCAAAAAAACATGAAAAAATGCTCAACATCACTAATCATTAGAGAAATGCAAATCAAAACTACAAGGAGATACCAACTCACACCAGTAAGAATGGCTATTGTTACATATATATATATATATATATATATATATATATATATATTTTTTTTTTTTTTTTTCCTTGAGACAGAGTCTCCCTCTTGTCACCCAGGCTGGAATGCAATGGCATGATCTCAGCTCAGTGCAACCTCCGCTTCCTGGGTTCAAGTGATTCTCCTGCCTCAGTCTTGTGAGTAGCTGGGATTACAGGCACACACCGCCACACCTGGCTAATTTTTTTGTATTTTTATTAGAGACGGGGTTTCACCATGTTGGCCAGGCTGGTCTCGAACTCCTGACCTCAGGTGATCCACCCACCTCCACCTCCCAAAGTGCTGGGATCACAGGCTAAAGCCACCACACCCGGCAGAATGGCTATTACTAAAAAGTCGAAAAACAACAAATGCTGGCAAGGTCGCAGAGAAAAGGAACGCTTACACACTGCTGGTGGGAATGTAAATCAGTTCAGCCACTGTGGAAAGCAGTATGGAGATTTCTAAAAGAACTTGAGAACTGGCCAGGCGCGGTGGCTCACACCTGTAATCCCAGCACTTTGGGAGGCAGAGGCAGGCAGATCACCTGAGGTCAGGAGTTCAAGACCAGCCTGGCTAATATGGTGAAACTCTATCTCTACTAAAAATACAAAACTTGGCCAGGCACGGTGGCAGGCACCTATAATCCCAGCTACTCAAGAGGCTGAGGTAGGAGAATTGCTTGAACCTGTGAGGCAGAAGTTGCAGTGTACTGAGATTGCACCATTGCACTGCAGCCTGGGCAACGGAGTGAGAGACTCTGTCTCAAAAAAAAAAAAAAGATGGCGACAATCCTTATGGAGACTACTAGTGGGGAGGGGTTGTAGCAGGGACATGGATTGAAAAATTACCTATCAGGTATTATACTCACTACCTAGGTGACAAAATCATTCATACACCAAACCTTGGGGACGTAAAATTTACCCATGTAACAGATCTGTACATGTGCCCCCTGAACCTAATATAAAAGTCAGAAAAACAAAGAGTCACTCTGGAGCAAATCAGACACTGTAAGACGTACTTCATGCTGTGAAGAAGCCAAGCCAGCCACATGGAAAAGTTATGTGGAGTTGTAGAGATGCCCAGTCAGTGCTCAGCTCTCCTAGCTATCCCCAGCTAAACTACATATGTGATGAGGAAGCCATCTTGGAAATCCAGCTTGATTGAACCTTCAGATAACACCAGCCTTGGCCACCACCTACCTGACTGCAACCAAGTGAGAGAAGCCAAGAAAGAACCACGCAGCTAACACAACCCAGTCGACCCACAGGACTGTGAGATTTAATAATAAATTTTTATTTTAAGCCACTAATCCTTAGGGCAGTCTTATTAAGAAGTAATAGATTACCAGAACAATGGGTGTACAGTGGCGACCAATACATTGTGTCTACTCTCTAATAGCAAAGACAATCAAGCAAACAGACCAGGACCACACAATAGGCTGATTTAGGGTGATGGGAGAAGGGCTGGGGAATGACACTCCTGTCCTTAGCACAACTGAGCTGAAAATCAACAAAAGAAAGCAAACGGTGTCATTGATAAAAGCATGAGCTTTGAAACCATCATTCTGAGCAAACTGACACAAGAACGGAAAACCAAACACTGCATGTTCTCACTCGTAAGTGGGTGTTGAACAATGAGAACATGTGGATATAGGAAGGAGAACATCACACACCGGGGCCTGGGGGGTGAGGGTGCTAGGGGAGGCATAGCAGCCGGTGGGGGATTAGGGAGGGAAAACATTAGGAGAAACACCTAATGTAGATGACCAGGGGATGGATGCGGCAAACCACTATGGCACGTGTATACCTATGTAACAAGCTTGCACATTCTGCACATGTACCCCAGAACTTAAAGTATAATAATAATAAAAAAAAGCATGAGCTTTTGAGTCACATGGAGTTGTGTTTGAATCCTAGTCCTTAACTTGTTTTTTGAATAACTTAAGGAAAGTTTCTCAAACTCTCTGAGCATTTCCTTTAGCATTTGTAAAATGGAGACAGTAAGGCTTAGTTTAGGAGATAGTGGCCAGGAGTGGTGGCACATGTAGACCTAGCTACCTGGGAGGCTGTGGAAGGAGAATCCTTCGAGGCCTGAAGATCGAGGCTGCAGTGAGCTATGATCATCTCACTGCACTCCAGCCTGGGCAACTGAGTGAAACCCCATCTCTTTTATTATTTGCTTATTTATTTTTTTGAGACAGAGTCTCGCTCTGCCACCCAGGCTGGAGTGCAGTGGCGTGATCTCGGCTCACTGCAACCTCCACCTCCCAGGTTCAAGTGATTCTCCTGCCTCAGCCTCCTGAGTAGCTGGGAGTACAGGCACCCACCACCACGCCCAACTAATTTTTGTATTTTTAATAGAGATGGGGTTTCACCATGTTGACCAGGTTGGTCTTGAACTCCTGACCACAGGTGATCCACCCACCACGGCCTCCCAAAGTGCTGGGATTACACATGTAAGCCAATGTGCCTGGCCAAGTCCCCATCTCTTAAAAACAAATAGTTATGCTAAGCACAGCAGCTCACACCTGTAATCCCAGAACTTTGGGAGGCTGAAGCGGGTAGACCACTTGAGTTCGGGAGTTCAAGACCAGCCTGACCAACATGGAGAAACCCTGTCTCTACTAAAACTACAAAATTAGCCAGTTGTGGTGGCGCACGCCTGTAATCCCAGCTACTCGGGAGGCTGAGGCAGGAGAATTACTTGAACCTGAGAGACGGAGGTTGCAGTGAGCTGAGATTGCGCCATTGCACTCCAGCCTGGGCAACAAGAGTGAAACTCCTTCTCAAAAAAAAAAAAAAAGGAAAAAATGAAGAGGGAGAGTGATTCTTATACTTTGGTTTATACTAAATAGAAGACTGAACTGTCCCCTCCCTGAGGGCAGAAAATGAGTCTTATTCATCCTCATATCCCCATGCTGATAATAGCACCTGTATATTGTAGCTGCTAAGTATGAAATGAATAAATGAATGAATGGAAGAACTCATAGTAACCAAGCACATACAAAGTGTCAGAACTAGGATGAGCATTTTATCTAGAGCATCTCGTGTACTTTTCATAACCATCCTATGATACTGGCAACGTAGCTGTTTTTGATGGAAACCATTCTCCTGTAATCAACACTTGTTCAACATTTCCTATCATAACCCCAGGGATGATCTTTTTCAGATAGGAGAAGTGTGGCTTGTCTTACTGGCCAGAGAGAAGGCTCTCACTGCCACACAAAGTTTGTCTTCCAATTGTTACATATATATGTGAACAACCTTTAAAGGTTTAAATCCGTTGGTGGAGGAAATAAAGTTGAGACGACCATCCAGTAGCTGGGGCAGAATGGGAGCCACACATCTACATCCCCTCAAGGCCATTACTGAATATTTGCAATTCATGGATGGCAGGAATCTCAACTAGGGAGATCAAACTAGATGTCAAGAGAAGAAGAAATGAAAGAACTTTATTTATTTTATTTCAAAAAGTAAACAAAAGGACTTTCGTCAAAGAACCTCTAGTTCTTTGAAGAAAGTCCTTTCGTTTCTTCTTTGAGAAGTCCCTACATTTTTGCTTTCTGTCAAAGAGAGAATACACTTATGTCAGAGTGCAATCAGGAAGCGGAAACCACAGAGTAATTTAAATGGGCGACGTCTAATTCAAATAATTATGAAGTTAGGATAGAAGCATAATTGTAAGATGTAAAGAGAATGCTAAAGGAAACTTCAGGGCTGAGGGAGAGTATCCAAGGAAAGACATACTTAGGGTCAAGTCTCCCTCCCAAGACTGAGGTGCAGGTCTCTTTGGAGAACGTGTGATTGCAGCCCACTGGATGGCAAAGAAGCAAGCTGCCCAGGCCAGAACTGGTTCACAGTCACAGGGCAATCAGGAGCTCACCAGGCACAGGTGAGCTGAGGCTGAGGGGCAGGTGAGCTGAGGCTGGGGGGTAGGTGAGCTGAGGCTGGCAGGTAGGTGAGCTGAGGCTAGGGGGCAGGTGAGCTGAGGCTGGGGGGCAGGTGTGCAGGAGGAGTCAGGGCACCAATACAGGGGCAAGGCCTGGAACTTGCAGCATCCGCATCCGAGCGCCTGGGTTGGGGATGTATGGTCAGAGAGACTGCACATTTTGGACATACAGTGGGGTCAAGTGCCCTGTTAGATATCCTCACAGACCCGCACCATGATCAGTCATGCAGGAAGAATAAGAAAAAGAAAAAATGCAACACACCAGAACTAAGAAGAGAAGCCTGCAGTTTCCCTCCATTGTCTTCTGAGACAACTTAGCATCATTCTCACCAGAGGAGAGATACTTAGCGTCCAGTCCATTACCTCAGAACAAGTACTGATGGGTGAATGTGGGTCTGAGGGGCCATAAATAGATGACTAGCACAGTACCTACATATGAGAAAAAAACATGTTAAGAATATTCTTTTTTTTTTTTTTTGAGATGGAGTCTTGCTCTTGTTGCCCAGGCAGGAGTTCAGTGGCATGATCTTGGCTCCCTGCAACCTCCACCTCCTAGGTTTAAGCAATTCTACTGCTTCAGCCTCCCAAGTAGCTGGGATTACAGGCACCCTCCACCACGCCCACCTAATTTTAAGAATATTTTGGCCACACACGGTGGCTCACGCCTGTAATCCCAGCACTTTGAGAGGCTGAGGCGGGCGAATCACCTAAGGTCAGGAGTTCGAGATCAGCCTGGCCAACATGGTGAAACCCCTTCTCTAGTAAAAATACAAAACTTAGGTGGGCCTGATGGCATGCGCCTGTAATCCCAGCTACTCAGGAGGCTGAGACAGGAGCATTGCTTGAACCCAGGAGGCAGAGGTTGCAGTGAGCAGAGATTGCACCACTGCGCTCCAGCCTGGACGACAAGAGCGAGACTCCATCTTAAAAAAAAAAAATGAAAATTATTCTTGGCAACACTTTTGTACCAGGGCTCTGTACTCTGTATCTGACAGAGTACAAAGAAGTGGGCATGGATTTTAGGTACCCAAGTTTACCCTGCATGGCAGCAACCTTAAAGTTGGAAGACAGATCCCAGAATGTCCTGGCTCTCCTCAGCGACTTCATATGGTTTTGTCATCACTGTTCTACCTACCTGCTTTATCCAGCTACATACGATTTCAGCCTAAACCACCTCCTATTTTTCCTTGAGTGTTTCTTAGTTAATCCAAACATAAGTGTCTTTATGTAGCAACACACCTTACAATAATTGTAAATGCCAATGTCAAGAAGATCTGCTATTTCTAGAGTCTATTTGCCACTGCACCTAGTTTTCCTTGCTCTATTCTACAGAAACTTGGTGAATAAAACTGGGTCTCTTTATTTGTATCCTAAATGATTTTTCCTATCTGAGCTTCAGTGATAACTTTGCCTTTTGAGAGCATGGATTTAGCTGGGCATACTGGTGTACGCCTATGGTCTCAGTTACACAGGAGGCTGAGGCAGGAGGATCACTTGAGTTCAGGCAGTCGAGGCTGCAATGAGCTGTGATCGCACCACTGCACTCCAGCCTGGGCAACAGAACGACTCCCTGTCTCAAAACAAAAACAAAGCAGAGTATGCATTTGTTTCCCAGGGCTGCTGTAACAAACTTACCACAAACCCGGATGGCTTAAAACAACATAAATGATTCTCTCACAATCTGGAGGCCAGAAGTCGAAAATCAAGAGTCAGTGGCTTGTGATGTCTCTGAAGGCTCCAGGGGAGGACCTTCCCTTGTGTCTTCCTGGCTTCTGGTGTTTGCCAACAAGTCTTCGCATTCGTTGGCTTGAAGATGCCTCCCTCCAGTCTCTGCCTTTGCCATCACATGGCTTTGTCTTCTGTCTCAGTGTCCAGATGTCTCTTAGAAGGACAGCAGTTATTGGATTAAGGCCCACCCTTATCCAGTATGAAGTCATTGTAATTTACACCACACGCACCGGTGTGCTGCCCAGGGCAAGCACAGTGTGTTGTATTCCACCTAGCTAATGGCTTAAAGCAAATTTCCCAAATTCCCCATTTGCTATCTCCTAGGTAATTTAAATAACTAGAGATGAAAAGAAGGTATCTCAATGTAGTTTTGATTTGCATTTCTCTAATGACCAGTGATGATGAGCATTTTTTCATGTTTGTTGACCTCATGTATGTCTTCTTTTGTAAAGTGTGTGTTCATATCCTTCACCCACTTTTGAATGGGCTTCACACACTGGGGTCTGTCAGGGGGAAATAGGAGAGGGACAGCGGGCCCTGTTGGGATGGGGAGTTGGGGAGAGATAGTACGGGGAGAAATGCCAGATATAGGTGATGGGGAGGAAGGCAGCAAATCACACTGCCGTGTGTGTACCTATGCAACAATCTTGCATGTTCTTCACATGTACCCCAAAACCTAAAATGCAATAAAAAAAAATTTAAAAAAATACATAAATAAATAAAGAAAAAAGAAAAGAAAAGAAGGGACCCTCATCAGAAATCTACACTTCCATGGTGTAGAATGGCTCAATGTCTGTTCCGCAGAATAACCTCCTCCCAACCATTGGGATTGTATCATACATTTCCCTGGGTTTTCCTGGCCCCTACAGTCCCCCTGCAGCCCCTGTAGCTAGGGACTCTGCTTACTGCTGTGCTTCGTACAGTATTTTGTGCATTTTGGCATCTGATAAAAGTTAAATTAGAAAACCCTAATGTGGCATCACTGCATTTGTTTTGGCATCTATCTTGCGGGATCGATCCTCACTTTATAACGGCTCTTTATATGCATTAGCATTTTTCTAAATCAGGGTATTAAAAGGAAATCAAGCCAAGCCACTCCGAGGTGAACTGGCAGAGAGTCAGAGGAGAAGATAAATAAGTATTGTTAGCATCAACTTCAGTAACTCTTCCAAAGGTAAGTGAGAGGGTCATGCACCATTTAACATGTTGGCAAATTCCAGGTTCAGCTTCAATGCCAACCGATCTGTCTCAGATTTGTAAGGTGTGACAAAAGAAGATGCCACCTACCTGAAGACCTGAGTTGAAAATATCAGTATGAATTCATGATTCTTTGTCTTCTTTAAAAAAAAAAAAAATGCAGTCAAGCATGGTGGCTCATGCCTCTAATCCCAGCACTTTGAGAGGCCAAGGTGGGCGGATCATGAGGTCAGGAACTCGAGACCAGCCTGGCCAATATGGTGAAACCCCGTCTCTACCAAAATATAAAAAATAAAAATAAATAGCCAGGCGTAATGGCCCATGCCTGTAGTCCCAGCTACTCAAGGGCTGAGGCAGAAGAATCACATGAACCCAGGAGGCAGAGGTTGCAGTGAGCTGAGATAACACCACTGCACTCCAGCCTGGGCAACAGAGCGAGATTCTGTCTCAAAAATTAAAAAAGAAAAAAAAAAGGCTGAATACAGTATATCACACCTGTAAACCCAGCACTTTGGGAGGCTGAGGTAGGAAAACTGCTTAAGGCCAGGAGTTTGAGGCCACCCTGGACAACACAGCAAGACCCATCTCTATTAAAAAATTAAAATACAGCCGGGAGCAGTAACTGTCGCCTATAATCCCAGCACTTTGGGAGGCTAAGGTGGGCAGATAACTTGAGCCTAGGAGTTCCATATAGGCCTGGACAACATGTCAAGACCCTGTCTCTACAAAAAATACAAAAATTAGCCAGGCATGCTGGTGCACACCTATAGTCCCAGCTACTCAGGGGGCTAAGGTAAGCGGATGGCTTGAACCCAGGAGGTTGAGGCTGCAGTGAACCATAATTGCACGACTGCACTCCAGCCTGGGTGACAGAGTGAGACCCTGTCTTAAAATAAATAAATAAATTGAATAAATAAATAAAAACTAAAATACAAGAGAGCTGGGTGCAGAGCCTGTACCTGTAGTCCCAGCTACACAGGAACTGAGGCAGGAA
>PVKV010028118.1:0-7500 GCA_004027835.1 Alouatta palliata | reverse complement strand
ATGGAACTGGTAGATTTCCCTTCAATCTTAGTGTCATGGTTAGGGGAGGGGTAGCATGGATAAGCCAGACTTGCAACTAACCCTAACAAAATAAGCATGTAGCAGCCAAGAGGTTATGGTAACCTGAACAGTCAGCACAGGTCCTAGCACATAGTAGGCACTCCAGAGGAGTTAATTAATTATTTTGTGAATAACTGTCCTCAGCCCATCTCAACTGGATCTCATCTAATGACATAATTATTGCCTTTTATCACTAATACTATAACATTGTCTCATATGTGTAACCAGGCATGGGGTTGGTTTCGAAACTCAGGTTGGGTGAAGAGGGTATCCTCACAGGAGAAAAGCCCTCATATTGAGTATTGAAGCCCATGCAGAATTAGAAGGATGTCCCTGAATCATGGTGGCCCAGAATGGCAAGTCTAAGCCTGAAAGGTTGGGAAAGCATCCATAGAGGGATGGGAGAAGTAAGAAGGGAGGGATGGGCCAGCTGCAGGAGTTGGAGCCCAAGCACGGCAAGGAGGGCATGGACAAGGGGACTGGACCAGCCCAGGCTGTTGGAGTCCTAGAATATGAGGAAGGCGTCCCCACACGAGGGCAGCACGGTGCGAGGTGTCTGAGTGAACGCAGGGTGACGGGGGCATATGTGTGAAGGCAGACTAGCATGGGATGTTGAGGCCCAGGCAGGAGAGAAGGATGCCCATGCTGTGGAACGGCCTGGCACAAGATGCTGGAGTCTAAGCAGAGTGATGAAGATGTTCCCACAGAGGCGTAGCCTGGAGTCAGGTACCAGAGCCTGAGCAGGGAGAGCAGGGTATCCACACCTAAGCAGCCTTGGGGGAGAAGTGAGAGAGGAAATGGGGTGAGCAACGCAGCCCAGCAGGGAGGTGGCCCAGGGTGGTGTGTCAGAGCCCAAGCAGAGTGGTGAGCCCGTCTATGCAGAAGCGGGGTTAGTAACAACTGTTGGTTGTGTAGACAGGCATTGATCAAATAAAAAATTAATAGGAGATATAATAAAAACCTAACTCTCATTCTTGGAGAAGAGAGGTAGGAAAGCAGAGAGGAAGAAAACAAGAATAAACCCTGGGCTGTTAATTCGAGTTAGAAATATTAAAGTCATATTTTCAAATATAGAGAGATAGATACAGAAATAGGTAAATGTAGGTTGTGTGCAGTGTCTCATGCCTGTAATCCCAGCACTTTGGAAGGACGAGGCAGGTGGATCACAAGAACAGGAGTTCGAGACCAGCTTGGCCAATATGGTAAAACCCTGTCTCTACTAAAAGATACAAAAATTAGCTTGGTGTGGTGGCACACGCCTGTAGTCCCAGCTGCTCCGGAGGCTGAAGCAGGAGAATTGCTGGAACCTGGGAGGTGGAGGTTGCAATGAGAAGAGATCACACCACTGCACTCCAGCTTGGCGACAGAGTGAGACTCCATCTCAAAAAAAAAAAAAAAAAAAAAAAAAAAAAAAAAAAAAAAAAAAAAACAGAAAGAAAAAAGAAACAGGTAAATGTAGACTGGGTGCAGTGACTCATGCCTATAATCCCAGCACTTTGGGAGGTCAAGGTGGGCGGATTACCTGAGGTCAGGATTTCGAGACCAGCCTGACCAACATGGAGAAAGACTGTCTCTACTAAAAATACAAAATTAGCCAGGTATGGTGGCGTATGCCTGTAATCCCAGCTACTTGGGAGGCTGAGGCAAGCAAATCAATTGCTTGAACACAGGAGGCAGAGGTTGCGGTGAGCTGAGATCACGCCACTGCACTCCAGCCTGGGCAACAAGAGCAAAACTCCATCCCCCCTCCCAAAAAAGAAAGAAATAGGTAAATGTAAATGTATGTACACATGTATGTATGTATATTCATATGAACACAAACACATACATACATTCCCTAGCTCTGTCCACTGAGAGGGCCTAGGAGGAGTAACACCCCAATACCAATGAGAGGGAGCACCATGGTTTGTAAAACTGGTGGCTACATAAAAAGCATAAAGAGATCTCTGTGCCCTTGCCGGTCTCATATCCTAAGCTTTGCTGAGGAAACATCCTGATCCTGCTGTCAAAACATTTGAAGCCCTTGGTGATTGGAATCTAACTAAAACTGCCAAAAAACAAACAAACAAACCCAGGCCCACTTTAACTTCAGATTACACTTATTGAGCTTCCTGTATGATGTGTACTTTGTTGGGAGTAAATATTACTTCAACTTCCACCTTCCATTTTATACAAGAAAATATGATCTATTATCAAGAGAAGAAATCATCAATAAAAGCTGGCCAAAAGTAAGCCCAGATTTTGCAGTTATAAAGGGGCTTTAAAATAACATTAACAGGGCCAGGCACAGTGGCTCACGCCTGTAATCCCAGCACTTTCGGAGGCCGAGGCAGGCAGATCATGAGGTCAGGAGATCAAGACCATCCTGGCCTACATGGTGAAACCCCATCTCTTCTAAAAATACAAAAATTAAAAAAAAAAAAAAATACAAAAATTAGTTGCGTGTGGTGGTGCGCCTGTAATCCCAGCTACTTGGGAGGCTGAGGCAGGAGAATTGCTTGAACCCAGGAGGCGGAGGCTGCAGTGAGCCAAGATTGTGTCACTTTACTCCAGCCTGACAACAGAGAGAGACTCTTTCAAAACAAAACAAAACAAAAAATAACATTAACAAATATGACAAAGGACATGGTGAAAAAGGTAAACATCATGTATGAACAAATGAGAAATTTTAACAGAGTAGGCACTTTAAGAATGAAAATACTGGAAATAAAAAACATATCAGAAATGAAGAAGTAATTTGATGTACAGTAGACTGGACACAGCAGAGGAAATGAACAGTAAACTTAACAGCAGATCAATAAGAACATGTCATGCATTGCTTAACAATGGGAATACATTTTGAGAAATGCATCATTAGGCAATTTTGTCATTGAGAGTGTTAAAATGTATGCTATGAATGAAAAGACCCTCCCAAATAGGTTTTGTGTGAGCAACATGGCTGTTTATTTACCTGGGTGCAGGCAGGCTGAGTCTGAAAGGAGAGTCAGTGGAGGGCGGTGGGATCGGAGTTGGTTTTATAGGTTTGAGGTAGGCAGTGGAAAGTTGCAGAAGTTGCAGTTTTGGGCAGTTTTTGCAAGCTGGGAGGGGGTCGTAGGATCTGGAGTCATGAGGTTGACCACGGTCAGTTACAAAGTCTTGAGGCAGGAATAAGGAACAATAGAGAATATCTCAAAGGTGATTAGGCACTTCAGGGGTTGATCATTTGTTCTCCCTTTTGTGGCTTTCCAGTCACTTTAGACTTTCAAGTTCCAGGAGGCCATCCAGAGGTGTACATGTGGGTCCCAGGGGTCACCATGGCTCAACTTAGGGTATGGCCTATGGTGCAGCCAGTTAGCCTAAAAGACCTTACAGTGTGAACATCATAGAGTATATTCACACATACCACACAGCCTACTATACACCTAGGTTGCTTGGAACAGCCTTCTGCCCATAGGCTACAAACTTTCACAGCATGTTACTGTACTGAATACAGTAGGCTATTGTAACACAATGGTAAATATTTATGTATCTAAAGAAATCTAAACATAGGAAAGTTACAATAAGAATACAGCATAAAAGATAAAATATGGTACACCTATATAGGGCACTTACCATAAATGGAGCTTACAGGACTGGAAGTTGCTCCGATTGAGTGAGTGAGTGAGTGGTGAGTGAATGTGGAGGCCTAGGACATTACTGCACACTACTGTGGACTTTATAAACAGCAGACACTTAGGCGACACTAGATTTTTTGTTAAAATTTTACTTTCTTTTTTCTTATTTTATTTTATTTTAATTTTTACCCAACCCCTAAAATTTTTCTTTCTTCAGTAATAAATTAACCTTAGCTTACTGTAACTTTTTAACTTTATAAACTTTTTCATCTTTTTAGCTTTTTGACTCTTGTAATAACTCTTAGCTTCAAGCACACATTGTACAGCTGCACAAAATATTTTCTTTCTGTATATCCTTATTCTTTAAGCTTTTTTTTTTTTTTTTTTAATATAAAGACAGTGTTTCTCCATGTTGGTCACGCTAGTCTCGAACTCCCGACCTCAGGTGATCCGCCTGCCTCGGCCTCCCAAAGTGCTGGGATTACAGGCATGAGCCACCGTGCTTGGCCAGCTTTTTTCTTTTTTTTTCCTTTGAGACAGAGTCTTGCTCTGTCACTCAGGCTGGAGTGCAATGGCACGATCTCAGCTCACTGTAACCTTTACCTCCCAGGTTTAAGTGATTCTCCTGGCTCAGCTTCCCAAGTAGCTGGGACTACAGGTATGCACCACCACGCCTGGCTAATTTTTTGTATTTTTAGTAGAGATGGGTTTTTGCCATGTTGGCCAGGCTGGTCTCAAACTCCCGACCTCAGGTGATCCACCCCCCTCATCCTCCTAAAGTGCTGGGACTCCGGGTGTGAGCTACCATGCCCAGCTGCTTTTTTCTATTTTTAAATTTGTTATTTATTTTTCTGCTTGAGGTTGTTTTCCAGTTAACTTTATATATATACATATATAAAATGTTATCTATTAATGTATGTGAGGTACAATCTAAAATAATGATAAAAGGATGTATAGTAAATACATAAACCAATAACATCATCATTTAGTATCATTATCAAGTATTATATATGATACATTATTGTGTGTGCCATACTTCCATACGACTGGTGGCACAGTAGATTTGTTTACATCAGCATCACTGCAAACACATGAGAAATGTGTTGCACTACAACTTTATGACATCACTAGATGATAGGGATTTTTCAGCTTTATTATAATCTTATGGGGCCAACATCATATATGTGGTCTGTTGTTGGCCAAACTGTCATTATACAGCATGTGACAGTAATCCAACTAAAACACAAATAGAAAAATGTGGGGGGATAAAACAGAGCATCTAAGATCCTTAGGATGATAGCAAATAGTTTAACATATGTATCATTGAAGTCCCATAAGGAAAAGAAAGATAGAGTGAGGCAGAAGAAATATTTGGAGAGATAATGGACAAGAATTTTCTAAAACTACTAAGATAAATCAATTCACAGATCGCATCAGCTCAGTGAACCCCAAGCAGAATAAATACAAAGAAAACCATCCTCAGATACATCATAGTCAAAATGTTGAAAATCAAAGATAAAAAATAAATTATTAAAAGCAGCCAAAGAAAAAATTATGAATGATAGTTAACTTCTCATCAGAAACAGTAGAGGCCAGAAGACAACAGAAAAGCTTCCTCACCCTCTCTTATGGTTTGGCTCTGTCCCCACCCAAATCTCATCCTGAATTGTAGCTCCCATAATTCCTACATGTTGTGGGAGGGGCCCAGAGGGAGGTAATTGAATCATGGGGGTGGGTCTTTCCTGTGCTGTTCTTATGATAGTGAATAAGTGTCATGAGACCTTATGGCTTTCTTTTTTTTATTATTTTTTGAGTCTGATCTTATTTGTTACTCAAAAAATCTTATTTCTGACTGGATTCAGACTTAGAAGTAGAAGCTCACAGAGAGGAAAGTCTGCGTCTCTTCAGTTTGTTGCTGGCACTTCTCTTCAGCTTCCTTCATTCTCTTGGCCAAAAGTTTAGCGTATTCTGCAGCCTCTGCCTTATTTTTCTTAGCACACTGCTTCTTCAGAGCAATACGCCACCGTTTGTGCTGCAGGACACGTGGAGTAACAAGACGCTGAATCTTGGGTGCTTTCAGCCTAGGTTTCTTTTTCCTTTTTTTTTTTTTTTTTTTTTTTGAGATGGAGTCTTGCTCTGTCGCCCAGGCTGGAGTGTAGTGGTGCAATCTCAGCTCACTGCAACCTCCGCCTCCAGGGTTCAAGGGAGTCTCTTGCCTCAGCCTCCTGAGTAGCTGGGATTACAGGCACACATCACCACACTCAGCTAATTTTTGTATTTTTAGTAGAGATGGGTTTTCACCATGTTGGTCAGGCTGGTCTTGAACTCCTGACCAGGTTTCAGTGAGCCATGATGATGCCACTTTACTCCAGCTTGGGTGACAGAGTGAGACCCCATCTCAAAAAAAAAAAAATGCTAATAGTCTAGCCCCTCCAATTAGAAAACAGATTATTCCACTGGGGAACAAAAGTCTCAGGTATACTTTGTTTACAAAAAACACATTAGAAATATAAAGACACAACCAGGTTGAAAGTAAAATAGTAAAAAAGTATATACCATACAAACAGTAAACTTCAGAAAACAATATTTGGGTTGGGCGTAGTGGCTCACGCCTGTTATCCAAGCACTCCGGGAGGCCAAGGCTCACAAATCACTTGAGGTTAGGAGCTTGAGACCAGCCTGCCAACATGGTGAAACGCTGTCTCTACTAAAAATACAAAAATTAGCCAGATGTGTTGGTATACATTATAATCTCAGCTACTTGGAAGGCTAAGGCGGGAGGATCACTTGAACCTAGGAGGCAGTAGTTACAGCAAGATGAGATCATGCCACTGCACTCCCGCCTAGACCACTAAGAAAGATGCCCTCTCAAAAAAAAAAAAAAGCAATGTTTGCCTTAAGTTTATGGTTATATTAATAGCGGATAAAGTATCTTTCAAGCAAAGAGTATTACAGAGATAAAAAAAATATTTCTTAATATTAAAACATTTAATTAGTTAAGATATAAAAATCCTAAATCTGTATATACACCTAATAAGAAAGCTTTAAAATACAGAAAGCAAAAATTAACAAACCAAAAGGAGAAACAGATGAATCCACAAACATTTTATATTTTGATATCCCTTCTAAGCAATTGTTAGAATAAGCTGGAGGGAAAAAGTAAAGTCATAGAAAATTTGATAGCATTACCCGTTAGTTGGACTTAACTGACTACAGAATATCACACTCAAAAATTGCAGTCACATTCTTATGAAGTGCTCATGGAATATACACTGAGATGGGCTATATGCTAGTCCATAAACAAATCTCAGAAAATGGCGAAGGATCAACTTCATTCAGGTCATGTTTTTTGTTTTCGGTTTTTTTGAGACAGAGCCTCACTTTGTTGCCCAGGCTGGAGTGCAGTGGCACTATCCTGGCTCAGTGCAAGCTCCATGCTGGCCCAGGTTATGTTTTTTGACCACTGTGGTATTAAGACAGAATTAAGTAAAATGTTTTTAAGATATTCAAATATTCTGAAATTAAGCAACACTCTTCAAAATAACCTTGAATAGAAAAAGAAATCACAAGAGACATTAGAAAATATTTCAATCTAGGCCGGGCGCGGTGGCTCACGCCTGTAATCCCAGCACTTTGGGAGGCCGAGGTGGGTGGATCACGAGGTCAAGAGATCGAGACCATCCTGGTCAACGTGGTGAAACCCCGTCTCTACTAAAATTACAAAAATTAGCTGGGCATGGTGGCACGTGCCTGTAGTCCCAGCTACTCGGGAGGCTGAGGCAGGAGAATTGCTTGAACCCAGGAGGCGGAGGTTGCGGTGAGCCGAGATCGTGCCATTGCACTCCAG
>PVKV010028117.1:0-25442 GCA_004027835.1 Alouatta palliata | reverse complement strand
AAGGGAGGCACAAATGGGCACCACACCAGTGAGAAGGGAGGCACAGACGGGCACCACACCAGCGGGAAGGCAGAAACAGATGGGCACCACCATGCCAGCCAGAAAGGAGGCACACAAGGAGAAGGCCGGCGCTGCGCCGAGTGCCAGAATGTCGTCTAAAACATAGGAGGAGCCCTTTTAATTTTTTTTTTTTGACTCAGGGTCTGGTTCTGTTGCCCAGGCTGAACTGCAGTGGTATGATCCTGGCTCACTGCAGTCTCCACCTCCTGGGCTCAAGCAATCCTCCCACCTCAGCTCCCAAATAGCTGCAACCACAGGCCGGCGCCACCACACCCAGCTAATTTTTGTTCTTTGTAGTAGAGATGGGGTCTCACTATGTTCTGTTACCCACACTGGTTTTGAACCGGACTCAAGCGCCCCTCCCACCTCAGCCTCCCAAAGCACTGGAATTACACGGAGTGTAATTCTCTGTCAGCTCACCACAACCTTTTTACCTCCCAGGTTCAAGCGATTCTCTGCCTCAGCCTCCCCGCAGCTGGTATTACATGCGCCCACCACCACACCCAGCTGATTTTTTTATTTTAGTAGAGACTAGGTTTCACCATATTGGCCAGGCTAGTCTCAAACTCCTGACCTCAGGTGAGGAGGTCACCTGCCTCAGCCTTCCAAAGTGCTGGGATTACAAGCGTGAGCCACTGCACTCAACCGATACGCATTATTTTTATCACATTTTTTTAAACTTGAAAATAAAATTTAAAAAATATATAGAACGGGCGCAGTGGCTCACGCCTGTAATCCCAGCACTTTGGGAGGCCAAGGCAGACAGATCATGTGGTCAAGAGATCGAGACCATCCTGGGCAACGTGGTGAAACCCCTTCTGCACCTAATGTACAAAAATTAGCTGGGCATGGTGGGGCGCACCTGTAGCCTTGCTACTCCGGAGGCTGAGGCAGGAGAATCGCTTGAACCAGAGAGTCGGAGGTTGCAGTGAGCCAAGATCACACCACTGCATTCCAGCCTGGTGACAGACAGACAGATAGAGATAGGAGTCATGCTATGCTGACCAGGCAGGTCTTGAACTCCTGGCCTCAAGCAATCCTTCCATCTCAGCCTTCTAAGTGATAAGACTACAGGCGTGAGCCACCACAGGCAAAGTCCTCTTGGTACCTGCCCTCAGGGTCTCCCCTCCCCCTCATCAGAGCCAGGACTGTTGGAAGCGGGGCTCAGACACCTACAGGCACAGGTTCAAGGGGCCCAGAGACAGCCTAGACACTGCAGAGAAGGGGCCTCCACCGTCTGACCCTTGACGGCTGGTGACCCAGTCAGCCCTGCAGCCTGGATAGGGTGGTCCTATCAGAAGTTAATCAGGCTAGCCAGGCACAGTGGCTCACGCCTGTAATCCCAGCACTTTGGGAGGCCGAGGCGGGTGGATCGCAAGGTCAGGAGATCGAGACCATCCTGGCTAACACAGTGAAACCCCATCTTTACTGAAAAAAATGATTAGCCAGGCGTGGCGGTATGCGCCTGTGGTCTCAGCTACTCGGGAGGCTGAGGCAGGAGAATCGCTTGAGCTCAGGAGGCGGAGGTTGCAGTGAGCCGAGATCAGGCTAACGCGGCTGTTCATGTGCTGACCGCTCACCTGTGCCTCGTTCAGGCCACACAGGTGCTGAAGACAGAGCCATGAACCAACACCTGAGGCCCTGCCTCAGGGAGCCCCACTGTGCCGCAAGAGG
Source organism: Alouatta palliata (assembly GCA_004027835.1). Lineage (NCBI taxonomy): Eukaryota > Metazoa > Chordata > Mammalia > Primates > Atelidae > Alouatta > Alouatta palliata. The sequence continues at coordinate 23,708 of PVKV010028117.1, read as the reverse complement.
GGACGACACCTCACAAGCAGAGCCCGTCAGAGTCTGAGCGCAGGGAGAGGCTGAAACAACGCCAGCAGCTGGGAGGTGGTCTGTGGGGACTTGCTGAGACCACCCTGAGCCCCAGGGAGGCTGCGGATACAGGGAGGGCACAAGGCCCTCCAGGAGCCCCAGGGACCTGGGGTTTTCCTCTGCATGGGACCTTTCCAGTCGCCGTGGAGGGAGCAGACGTGCCCAGGGAGGGGCCGCTGCCAGCTGCAGGCTGCAGGCATGGGTGGGGGACCGAGCTGGGGCCCAGGCTAACAAGCACAGCTCCTGGGAGTGAGCGCAGGCGGTGCACAGGTCTTGCTCCCCTGCTGGCGGGGAGCAGGGGAAAAGCAGAGTCTCTAGGCACCTGGAAGGAGGGGTACGGTCTGGGAACCGCTGGGTTCCTGCGATTTCTCCCCTCTGGGTGGAGCCCGGGGCTCCGGGAATGTCAGGGCCGGGGAAAGGAATGGACCCACAGCAGGGCAGAGGGGTGGGGAAGGAAGCGCCGTCTACGCCAGCATCGCCAGACTCTGTTCAACTCTTCAAGCAGGCATGGGGCAGGCACAGAGCGCGTGGCCTGAGTGTGTGGCGGGCGACACTCACCGCTCCCCAGGTCCACAAACAAGTCGTCGTCGGTCATCTTGATCTCGTCGATCATCTGGGCCACCAGGTCGAAGGAGGTCTCCCCGTACACCTCAGGGGAGAAGGGCTCGTAGTTGTTGAGCTTCTCAGGGTCGGTCACCGAGTGGTTGTAGACCTGCTGCAGGATGTGGCGCAGGAGCCCGGTGGACGGCCGCGTGTTCAGCTTCATGGGCTGCGTGGTGCCCTTCCACTGCGGACGCAGGGTGGCCGACCACGCCACATGAACCGCCTGGCCACAGGCCGCCCCAGCCCCTCCGCCCGAGCCCCAGGCCCTTTCCCAGTGGAAGCAGCCTCGCCAGCCCCACTCAGGAGGGCCCAGTGAAGCCACGCTGTCCCCACCAGGGCCTCCCTCCACGGCAAAACCTTCAAGAGCTTCCCTGCCCTCACACACCAGGGACCACAGCGCTTTCTAGAACATGGGAAGCGGCACACTCCCCACTACACCCCAGCTGGCTGTGTCCCTCATCCTTTGTGAGGAAAGCTTCACAAGACATGGCAGGACCAGGGAGCCCCAGGGTGCAGCCCAGGACGCATCCACCCTGAAGAAGGAGGGCAGCGTGGGTGAGGTCTAAGGGGAAGGCCGCATTCACACAGCCCAGGGAGGACAGGGACCCCACCCAGGGGTGCAGAGGCGTGTGCGGACACCACAGCCTCGGGGCCCTGCCTCAGCACACAAATCACAGACGGCTCTGCGATGGCACATGGCCGCAGCACGCAGCTGGCCCAGCCCACGAGCACAGGGCCCGGCCTCAGCACCCCCCACTCACCCACAGGCCAGGGGCCCCCACACTGCACGTTCCAATGCCCGAGGGCCCTAAGGGGAGCCCCGTGCCCCTAGGTGATGCCGTCAGGGGTCTCGGGGGTCCGGGCAGGGCGAGCCACTCACCAGCTGGTGGATGCTGTCGATGGCGCGGTTGTACTTGTCACAGAGCCTCTGCATGCTCTCGAAGCTGAAACAGGCAAGGGAAGGGCCTGGTCACGCCGGCCACAGCCAGCCGCATGCGTGGAGGGGATGGCCCATGGACAGGGCAGGCTCTGAGGTATGGTCCCCGCACAACAGCCAGACGGCCCAGACCCCTCCAGCAGAAGCCTGGCTTTCCGACCCGATGCAGGGCACTCAGGTCTGGGCACAGGCAAGGGGACCCCCAGAGTCCGGTGTGGGGAAGCACTAGACCCTGAGGCAGCTACACCCGCCCAGGCACCCGCGCAAAGCCCAGGTCCAGGTGAGCTGGAGGCGTGAGGAGAGGAAGAGGGCTCAAGGGGAACCAAGGCCAGCCCCTCAGAGTGGGAACCCCTGGGTCTGGCCCTACAGGGTCTTCCTTGCCCTGGCTGGGAAGAGCCACCCGCACTAGAGGCAGAGGAACGGCCACAGTCCTGGGGACCAGCAGGCCTCTGCCTGGGCAGGTGCAGGAGGAGAGAGCGCTGCAGAAAGGAGGATGCCCCCCACCCCGCCCGCACTGCTCTGTTCGTATGTCCCTCAGAAGCCCCAACTCGTTCACGCATCCGCAGCGAGTCACGTCAGACACGGCACAGCAGGGACCGAAGTGAGACTCAGCCCCCGCCCCACCGGCAGCAGCTCTGCCCCGAGCCCTGGGCCGCATGGCCAGCCTTCACCACCTAAGTGTGTGCGCCCAACAGCCCTCCAGGGCACAGCCCACCCGACAGCAGAGTACCCACTGTCCGTGGGGCACGTGAGCCATAGGAAACGTGGGCCAGGCTGCCCAGCCAGGCCTGGGCTCTGGGGGCTTCCGGGTCAGGGGCAGGTCTGCTGCGGGGTCTGCCCAGTCTAGTCTGTCCAGTCTGGACCTGGTTACTTGCTCATCTTCCGAGGCTGCCAGGCTGCCAGGCCCACTGGCAAAACGCGGACAACAGCGTCTGTTCCACCTCCTCACAAGGCGCCAGAGCAGACCGAGAGATAGGAGGAGGGTGGCCTGTCCCAGGAACACTGTCAAACACGGTGGCTCTCACCAGGGACCCCAGGAATGTGGCGAGGCAAGCAATAGATGGGGGCAGGGACGCTGCTCGGCACCCTGCAGTGTCCAGGATGGTCCTCCCAGAGAATGCCCTGACCCCCACATCCACGTCCCCAGAGCCCAGGGGGTCTGCCGCTGTGGGAGGGCAGGTGGCTGGGGGCTCCCTCCTCCCACCCCAGCCCCAGCCCCATGCTCTTCCTGTCCCTCCCTGGACGCCCTGAATTAACCTAGGCACTGCATGTGTCCGAGGTTCACACATTGTCTTCCTCACAGGAAAACCTGAGCACCGCAGACTGAGTTCATGATTTCCTTAACCAGCAGCTCAGAGGATAAAGCAAGAGAACTTAAGAACAGCAAACGCCAAGAACAGAACCCTGCGACAGCCGCGGGGAGCACGGCCACACGGGACCGGGTCATCTGGAGCACGAACGACACAGGGTGGAGGCAGCCCAGGCAGAGAGAAGGGCCGGCAGGCGGCGCGTGGGCCTGGGTCTGCGAGCAGCATCTGGCCGGGGCCTGCCTCCCGCCACGGGAAGGAAAAGACGAAGCAGCAGAGCTGGCCCACTGCCTCCTGCCTTCCCCATGGCCCCAGGAGAAGTGCTGGCCGCTAACTTCCACACTCACTTCAGCCCCGACAACCAGACCCCTCCCAAAACACCTCTGGGCACTGCCTGTAAGAGACACTTCCTGGCAGGAGGTGCAAATGAAGGTACAGGAGGAACCGGGGCTGCCCTTGGCCTGACGCCCTAATGGCTCGGTCCCTCAGGTGCCCCTGCCAGCTCCTCAGGGGCATGGAGAGAGAATGAGGACCCCCCACCACCCAGCCGGTCCCTGATGTCTTTTCAGCCTTGCAAAGGGGAAGGATGCCACACACCCACGTGCCGGGGCGCCGTGAGCACAGCGTCTGACACACTTGCTGCTCAGAGCCAAGGCACAGGCCGGCCACACACAAGTGAGGTGTGGCACAACCGCCCCTGGGTTACTACGAAGGGGGTCAGCCCAGACACTACCCACCCGAGCCGTCTCCAGTTCGTGACAGAGCTCCTGATTCCTGGGAACTTCTAAGTGGCAGAAGCACCTTCTGTTCTAAGGAGACAACTTGGTGGGGTAAAGCCCAAGCTGCGGTAAGAAGCTTAGAGAGGTCACTGGAGATGGAGGTAGTCATCAACCACGCCTCGGAGAGGCTCGCATGAAACCCAGGAGGACGAGGTGTGGAGTGCTTCCAGGCTGGCGCACCCCGCCTCCACGGAGACAGCTCTGTGTGACCCTGCAGACCCCCCCGTGCACCCTGCCGTGCGGCTGTTCATCTGCATGCTGCATCACACCTTACACGACACCAGGAAGGGCCCGGCACGCCGTCACGCCTGATGAGGGGTCACAGGAGGTCCCGACGTGCAGGGCAAGCGGGGTAACGTCCACAGCAGCAGGTCAGTACAGAGGACCCGTGCCAGCAGCTGAGCCCCAAGTGAGCGCAACGCGCTTCTCCGCTTGTGGGGCAGCAGGGTGCTGAGCAGGGAACGGACAGGGCTCCAGGGAGAGGCACAGGATCTTCAGGTTTACTGAGGCTGAGACCCTGACAGCAGACAAAGGAATCCCTCCCACACGCCCGTGAGGTCAGAGAGGCGGCAGAGCATGCTCAGCCCGTGAGGGCATCAGGGGCCCCGGGCTTGACTCTCGCTGGAGCATGGAGAGGGGCTCACTTAAGCTCAGGATAGCAGAGCTCTCCAGGGAGGACACTGTTGATTTCAGACCTCCCAAGAGCTGAAAAAGGCAGGAGCCTGGAATGTCTTCCTACTCAAAGAAAAACAAAGCACTTCCCAGCCAGCATTCCAGAGACAGCCCTGCCCGTCTCCACCCATAAGACCCTCTTGAAAGACCCAGGAGCTGCCAGGAAGCACTGCTAACGCGGCCACAGGGCTGGAGACACAGGGACGGACCAAACCCAACCAAGATCCAAACAGAGCTGCCGAGGAGCCTAAGGCTGCCCAGGCCTGGCCAGCGGCACGGCCCCAGGCAGGAACAAGGACTTCTGGCCGTCCGCCTCCGGCTATAAAAAGAGCAATTACTAACTCGGGCTGACTCCACACATGCCAATTCCACTTTCCACAACCGGAGTTTCCAATTCTGTCCTGGATCTGACAGCCTTTGCCAAGAGTTGATAAACATTTCCTACCAAAATAACTTGATGGTAGCCACAGCCAACTCTAAAAGGAAATTTCAGATCAGCTTGCAGCATCTAAGAAGAGCTAATTATAGGCTTCGCTGCCCTGCCCTCCCCAGCAGCCGGGCCTGTCCTGGGAGAGGAGCGGCCGGGCAGGACTCTGCTTACCTTTTGGTGTCATAGTCAATTAAAACGTAATTCTCCATAGCGAGCTTGAGATCCGGGATTTCTTCACAGACCCATCTGAAATACAGCAGCAGAAACAATCACGAGGGGTTTGCTTGTTTGAGACAGAGTCTCGCTCTGCCGCCCCGCTGGAGTGCAGTGGTGCGATCTCAGCTCACTGCAACCTCCACCTCCCGGGTTCAGGTGATTCTCCTGCCTCAGCCTCCCGAGTAGCTGGGACTACAGGCGCGTGCCACCACACCTAGCTAATTTTTATATTTTTTAGTAGAGACAGGGTTTCATTGTGTTGGCCAGGCTGGTCTCGAACTCCTGACCTCATGATCTGCCCGCCATGGCCTCCCAAAGTGCTGGGATTACAAGTGTCAGCCACCGCGCCCGGCCCACATCTGCTCTTAAACACGTTCTCTCGGAACAGAAAATAAACATCCCCACCACTCAAAGTGGAGAGAGAAAGGAGGCGTGACTTCAAAACAAAGGCTATGATGTTTACCATGAAGCTGTTAATGAGTCACACAGATTTTACATGGCTTCAAGGTCACATACGGGCGGCTCAGGGAAGCTAAGTGAACTCACAGCTACAGCGCTGGTCTAGGAAGCCACTGGCCACATCAGAGTTTGAAAAGCAACTGACTGACAAAAAGCTAAAGACAACTGTAATTTGAGGAATTAACTAATCCCAAAATACAGCAAAGCTTCATCAACAAACACTGCCAGGAAAAAAGAGCCAGAGGGGGCTACAGACTAAGAGACGGAAACAAACCAGCCCATCACAACGCTTCGACCTCACTTGGATCCTGATACGATACTGAACACGATCATGAAAGGGGTGCTGTCCTAGAGAACCTACAGGCAGAAAGAGGAAATCAGTGATACTGAGAAAATGGGGCCAGGCCTGGAGCAGCACTTTGAAAGGCCGAGGTGGGCGGATGGCTTGCAGTCAGGAGTTCAAGGTAGGCCTGGCCAACAAGACACAAAAATCAGCCAGGCATGGTGGCACACGCCTGCACTCCCAGCTACTCGGAAGGCTGAGGCAGAAGAATCGCTTGAACCTGAAAGGTGGAGGTTGCAATGAGCTGAGATAGTGCGGCTGTAATCCAGCATGGGCAACAGAGCAAGACTCTCTCAAAGAGGGAGGGAGGGGGAAGGCGGGGGAGGGGAGGGTATGCCCATAAATCCCACAGCCTCAATGAGATGAACACGTCGCAAGAGCTGAAAAAGGCATCCCAAGAGCTGAAGGACACAAACTACCAAACCAAAACTGACATAACAAGAAACTACATCGGCCAGGCGTGGTGGCTCACGCCTGTAATCCCAGCACTTTGGGAGGCCGAGGCGGGTGGATCACTTGAGGTCAGGAGTTCGAAACCAGCCTGTCCAACATGGCGAAACCCCACCTCTACAGAAAAAAAAAAAGAAGAAGAAGAAACTACATCTCCAAAAGCTCTACACCTGTGAGATTTTACTTCCCACAAAGATGGCTACAGGCCCTGATGGCTTCACTGGTGAATTCTCTCAAACACTGACAGGATATAACACTAAATCTACAGAAACTTCTTCAGAGTTTCATGCAGCCAGCGTCACCCTGACACTAAAACCGTAGACACACAAAGGACTGGAAAGAAAGTCAAGACAAGAAAAGAAACAGTGGACTAACATCCCTTACAAACACACCTCACAATCCCTTAAAAACATGAAGAAACTGCACAGCAGCACCTCACAAGCTCGTGCAGCACCTCCCAGGGAAGAAAAGCTGCTTCACTCTAAAATGAGTCACTGCAATGCACCAAAGGAACCAGGACAGAGATCTGAGCAGCCCAGTGTGGGCAGGCATGGAAAACGCACAGGACAGCAATCGGCCAGCACAGTCTTGGCCCCTGAATGCAGACAAGAGAAACCCAGGCAGAGCGAGGCGGCCGGTTCCCAGGAGCACACTACAGCTGGGCTGAGGCTGGGCTGGGGCCCAGCTGCCTGATGCAGAGCCCTCCCTCCAACCATAACACTAGGCTTCTTTTACAAAGAACAAAGGGGTCCCTACTCCACTGCCTGGTCCACAGATCATGACATTAAAAAAAAAGCAGATCTCACATTCTACGCATGGACCCTGGGTCAGGCCCACCCTGGCCAACCTACAAAAATGGTTTCACTTAATCCTCCAACAACTTGGCCAGGGGATGCCGCCTGGCCCCAACAGTGAACCACAGAGCCTTGGGAGCCTGGGGCCTGGCACAGAGCCACGGGCCAAGAGGAGCTCGGCATGACCCTTGTGGCAGTCACAGGCCTGGGCAGATGCTAGGTGTGTGCACAGGCAGTGGCCTCACAGCAGAGCATGCTAAGGAGCAGCCCAGCAAGACGCCAGGGCCCCATGGACACATATGGCCTCCCCGCAGGTGGACACAATGAGGGTTCTGCCCCTGAGCACCTGAGACACAAAGAATGCTGGCCACCATGGGCAGCTTCCCAGTAGGCAGCAGGGCGGCACCCTGGAAGGCCTCCCTGTGCTGTCGCTGCAGACTCTGGAACCCAGGCTGGGAGCTCACGAGGACCGGGCGGCCTCCTCCTCCTGCCCATCCAACTCGCCCCCGGAATGCACCTCTCTGCATCCATGGGACACAGACACAGGAGGCCACTGAGGGCGTGTGAGAGCGAAGCTCAGCCCAAAACCCACAAGGCAGAGACTGACGAGGAGGCAGAGGAAGCCAGGGCGATGCCCCTGGATGCCCCACTGGACACCCCGACTCAGGACTTGTACACCACTGGCCAGGAAGGGAGCTGGGAGAAGCAGCTCTACCCGTCCCTGAGTCACCCCACTCTGCTTTGCAAAACCTCCAGGAGCCTACCCCTCGGGAGCCACCCCACGGAGTCTGCAGAGCACCGATGCCGACAGAACTGAAGACACCCCTGCAGGGCCCTCAGGCCTGCACTCACCGGATGGTCTCGATGATTTCATGAGCAGCATCGTGATGTTTGTCCTGAAAGAGACAGAGAGGTCAGAGACGCAGAGCCATCCTTTACCCCCGTGACCCCACCGCTTCTTGCCGGACCAGCGCCACCGCCAACTTCCCGTCTCATTCCCCAACTGGTGTAGCTCTCAAGCCCACCACCCAGCCAAGGCCACCAGACAAGCCCACCACCCAGCCGGGACCACCAGAGACGCTCCTAGACCCTGGACCACACAGGGAACACGGACCTCACTGGGGATCTATTCCTGGCATGCCGTGTCCTACCACAGGCAGCGAACAGGGAGAGGCCTGGGGTGGAGTCTACGGCCCCCACCCTGCTCCTCTCCCACCCTAAAGCAAATGGCCGCCCCAAGCTCCACTCCACGTGTCTCCCCCTTTTCTCCCTGGAGGTCAGATGATTCCTCCACACACCCCGAGCCTCTGAGGACACGCTCCACAGGCCCACCAGGAACTGCTCCAGCCTGGGAGTTCCAGCCTGGCTGGGAATCCTGCTTCTGCAAAGGCCCGGTACGTGACTGCAGGTGATGGAGCCTCCATGGGGCCTGATTCCATGGGGCCGGCCTAAGAAACAGCAAGAGCACATGTCTTTTTTATAAAAATAAACACTTTTTTTTTAAATCACCATTAGGCAACCACTGTAGTAATCACAGCCGCAGGCACGACCCGCAGGATGCTGCAGTCCACGGCGAACCGTCAGAGGTGGCCCAGGCAGCCTCGCAGCCTCAGCGTGCCTCTCCCAGGGCAGAAGAAAACCAACCAACAGGGCACCTGTGGACGCCGCCTGACAAAACGCGAGGCCAGCGTCACCACAGTGAGACACGCAGACGCCACGAGCCTCCCAAGGCCCAGCCCCACCTGCGGGGCTCCTGCCAGGACGCAGAACCTCAGCATAACACAGAGAAGACCAGCCCGGCCCAACTGAGGGGCGCCACACAGAGCCCCCGGTTGGCTCTCCTCAGAAGTCCAGACCATGGGAGACCCCCGGCTTTCCTTATGCAGGAAGGGACCAGCCAAGATGGGGGAGATAGGAGAGGCGAGGGCTCATGGCAGTGGTGGGTTGGGGACGTCTCCTGGTTCGGATCAGGGCACTGTAAGGAAGTGAAGCGGGCTACATGAAAACTCTCTGTGCGGTGTTTTGCAACATTTTTCTAAGTCTAAAACCACTTCAGGCCGGGCGCAGTGGCTCATGCCTGTAATCTCAGCACTTTGGGAAGCCAAAGAGGGCGGATCACCTGAGGTAGGGGGCTCAAGACCAGCAAGACCAACATGGAGAAACCCTGTCTCTACTAAAAATGCAAAATTAGCTGGGCATAGTGGGGCATGCCTGTAATCCCAGCTACTCAGGAGCCTGAGGAAGGAGAATCGCTTGAACCCAGGAGGTATAGGCTGAGGTTAGCCGAGATCGTGCCATTGCACTACAGCTGCCTAGGCAACAAGAGCGAAACTGTCTCAGAGAAAACATTTCAAGGTGAAGTGTTTTATGGTTTTTCTTTCTTTCTTTCTTTTTTTTTTTTTTTTTGTAGAGACAAGGTTTCACCACGTTGGCCAGGCTGGTCTCGAACTCCTGGCCTCAAGCGAGCTGTCCACCTTGACCTCTCAAAGACATGGTGAAACCCCATCTCTACAAAACAAACACACACACACACACACACACACACACACACACCAGGCACAGTGGCTCACACCTGTAATCCCAACATTTTGGAGGCCGAGGCAGCTGGATCACCTGAGTTCAGGAGTTCAAAACCAGCCTGAGAAACATGGAGAAACCCCATCTCTACTAAAAATTCAAAATTAGCCAGGCATGGTGGTGCACACCTGTAATCCCAGATACTCAGGAGGCTGAGGCAGGGGAATCGCTTGAACCCAGGAGGTGGAGGTTGAGGTGAGCCGAGATCACGCCATTCCACTCTAGCCTGGGCAACGAGCAAAACTCCAGCCAGGCACGGCGGTTCACACCTGTAATCCCAGCACTTTGGAAGGCCAAGGTGGGTGAATCACGAGGTCAAGAGATTGAGACCATCCTAGCCAACATGGTGAAACCCCACCTCTACTAAAAAATACAAAAATTAGCTGGGTGTGGTGGCAGGTGCCTGTAGTCCCAGCTACTCGGGAGGCTGAGGCAGGAGAATCGCTTGAACCCAGGAGGCAGAGATTGCAGTGAGCCGAGATCGCCCACTGTACTCACCCTGGTGCCTGGCAACAGAGCAAGACTCTGTCTCAAAAAAAAAAAAAAAAAAAAAAAAAAGAGCAAAACTCCTCCATCTCTAAAAAAAAATGAAAAGAATTTAGCTAGATGTGGTGGCACACACCTGCGATGCGAGCTACTTGGTGGGTGAGGCAGGAGAATCTCCTGAACCCAGGAAGCAGCGCTTGCAGTGAGCCAAGATTGCACCACGGCACTTCCAATCTGGGCGGCAGAGTAACGCTCCGTCTCAAAAGAGGTAAAAAGAAAAGGGAGGAGGCAGGAGCCAGGGCAGGGCAGAGACAAGAGCAGAGCAGGAGAGGGTGGTGAGGGGGCAGTGGAACTCAAGAGCCCAGGCAAAGTGAAAATGGGGCCCCTTGCTGACAGGTGGCTAAAGAACTTCAACATGAGCCAGGCATGGTGGCTCACACCTGTAATCCCTGCACTTTGGGAGGCTAAGGTGGGTGGATCCTGAGGTCGGGAGTTCAAGAACAGCCTGACCAGCGTGGAGAAACCGTGTCTCTACTAAAAATACGAAAGTAGACGTGTGGTGGCACAAGCCTGCAACCCCAGCTACTTGGGAGGATGAGGCAGGAGGGTCGCTTAAACCCAGGATGTAGACGTGTCAGTGAGCCAAGACTGCTCCACTGTACTCCATCCTCAGCAACAAGGGCAAAACTCCACCTCAAAAAAAAAAAAGGCCGGGCCGGGCGGGGTGGTGTGTGCCTGTAGTCCCAGCTGCTCTGGAGGCTGAGGCTGGAGGATCGCTGGAGCCCAGGAGTTCTGGGCTGTAGTGCGCTACGCCGATCAGGTGTCCCCACTGAGTTCGGCATCAATATGGTGACCTCCCGGGAGCCGGGGACCACCAGGTTGCCTAAGGAGGGGTTCGGAAACGGAGAAGGTCAAAACTCCTGCGCCGATCAGTCGTGGGATCGAACCTGTGAATAGCCACTGCAACAGAGCAATACCCCGTCTCAAAATAAAAAATTAAAATAAATAAATAAATAAACTCCAACAGAGAGCTGGAAGCCAGCGCCGGGCTCTTCCGCAGAGGCTCCACCCTCACACAACCATGCTGCTCTCGCCATGGGCCATGGGACGGACACCCAAGCTCTGTGGCCTGCTCCGCCTGTCTCCTAGGCCCTCCAGGACAGGCCTGTGCTAGAAAGGCCTCGGGGCCAAGACTCCTTTTCCTAGACGTCCACTCTCAGTCAGGGGTCCTCCCCACCCACCATGAGAGGGAAGGTCACCGCTAGGCCTTCGGGATTCAGAAAAGCCTGGTGAAGTCTGCACAGACAAAGCCCTGGCCCCCAGCCCTTGGTCTACACAGCAGCCCACACCACAAGGTAGCTCTGGACAGGAGGCAGCACAACGAAGGAGAGGACGGGGGCAGTAACTCAGGGCGCACTGCCTGGTAAAGACAGCTTCCCCACCTGAATGACAGGGAACGAGGCACCACAGCGGAACAGGCAATGGGACAGAGGGCCCGGCTCAAGGCAGCTACAGAGGCAAGTTCACCCTGCTACTGCTTCTGCGGGGCACTCATTTTTAGAACACTTACGTGGCCCCCAAAATAATGTCACACTGCCAAGGAGAGCAGGCCAGGGCGGGTGACACCCCAGTAAATCAGAATGTTCCCAGCCCTCACACCCGTGAGTCATCAGCTCCCGGGAACGTTCTCTGCCCCAGTAAAGCCCGGAACCTGTGAGAAGTGATTGGCTGTGAATCCTAGGAAGAGGAACTCAGCCAGACCCCCACACAGCCCCCTCCGACCCGCGCAGCCTCAGGACACGCAAACCACAGCCGAAAACACTCTCAGCCAGACCTGCAGCTCCCGCGGTCACCACTCTGAGACAGTGACTCCCTGTGACAAGAAAACCCCAAAACCAGGGGAGGCAGGACCCTCTGTCAAATGATCACCAGGGAAGACACTGTAGAGAGACAGGAACCGCAGGGACCGCAGCAGGCTGGAATTCCAGCTTGAGGAGGGAGACGGGAACCCTGCCATGGGCCCTGACTGTGAGCAGGAGGAAAGAGGTCTCGCAGAAGCAGGACCCCAACCGGAGGGTGCAGGCCTGGTGCCCCTTTCTCCTGCCCCCAGCTGCTGACCAGAGGGGAGGAGGCCGGCCCTCTGGGTCTCGCTCCAGATGCACAGAACCCAGCGCTTCCGGATGAACCCTGCAGTATCCCACAGCACTCCGTGGGGATCTGCAGGAAGAAGACCTCCACAGAGAGGTGTACAGAGCACCCAACATGCGGCTGGCGGGATGCAGCTGTTCAGAGCGCAAAATATACAGGAAACTACCACGTGCACACTCACGCATACCCACGCAGTCAAATCATAGGGGAAAAACACCTTTTTTTTTTTGGAGAACGTTTCACTCTTGTCACTCAGGCTAGAATGCATTAACGTGATCTCTGCTCACTGCAACCTCCACCTCCCAGGTTCAAGCGATTCTCTTGCCTCAGCCTCTCAAGCAGCTGGGATTAGAGGCGTACATGTACGCCACCACGCCCAGCTAAGTTTTGTATTATTAGTAGAGATGGGGTTTCACCATGTTGGCCAGGATGGTCTCGAACTCCTGACCTCAGGTGATCCACCTGCCTCGGCCTCCCTAACTGCTGGAATTTCAGGCGTGAACCACTGCACCCGGCCGGAACAATTTTCTAATTACGTGATAAAATGATAATATTCTGGTTATACTTGGTTAAATAGGTTACGAAAAGTTATCTCCTGCCGGGCGCGGTGGCTCACGCCTGTAATCCCAGCACTTTGGGAGGCAGAGGCGAGTGGATCACGAGGTCAAGAGATCGAGACCATCCTGGTCAACATGGTGAAACCCCGTCTCTACTAAAAATACAAAAATTAGCTGGGCATGGTGGCATGTGCCTGTAGTCCCAGCTACTCGGGAGGCTGAGGCAGGAGAATTGCTTGAACCCAGGAGGCGGAGGTTGCAGCGGTGAGCCGAGATCGCGCCATTGCACTCCAGCCCGGGTAACAAGAGCTAAACTCCGTTTCAAAAAAAAAAGAAAAGTTATCTCCTTGGCCTGATGCAGTGAACCACGCCTGGTGTCCCAGCGCCTTGGAGGCTGAGGCAGGAGGATCACTGGAGCCCAGGAATTTAAGGCTGCAGTGAACCATCATCATCTCTGCACTCCAACCTAGGCAACACGGCAAGATCTCAACCCTAAAAACATAAAAAACTTTTAAAAATTAAAGAAGAGGCCCGGCACAGCGGCTCACGCCTGTAATCCAGCCTGAACAACATACTGAGACCCCCGTCTCTTCAAAAAACACTCACTGTGTCCCCGAGGCTGGAATGCAGTGCGGCGATCTCAGCTCACTGCAACTTCCGCCTCCTGGGTTCAAGCAAAATTCTCCTGCCTCAGCCTCCCAAGTAGCTAGCTACTGCACATACCGCCACACTTGGCCAATTTTTGTATTTTAGTACAAAAACTGTTGCCCAGACTGGTCTCAAACTCCTGCGCTCACGCAGTCTACTCACCTCGGCCTCCCCAAGTGCTAGGATTATAGGCGTGAGCCACCCCACCCAACCCAAAATGTGTTTTTTAGTTAGCTGGGCCTGGTGGTGTGCACCTGTATCGTCAGCTATTTGGAAGGCTGAGGTCAGAGGATCTGGAGCCGAGGAGTTCAAGGCTGCAGTGAGCTGTGATCGCACCACTGCATCCCAGCCTGGGCGAACAGCAAGACCCTATCTCTAACTTTTTAAATATGTGGCTACTAGAAATAGTGAAATCACACAGGTGGCTTATGGGGTGTTTCTACAGCCTTACTTCACAGGACCTAATTCTCCCTTCTTAGTTGACAGAGCATTTTTTTTTTTTTTGGAGGGGGGGACATGGAGTCTCGCTCTGTCGCCCAGGCTGGAATGCATTGGCGGGATCTCAGTTCACTGCAACCTCCGATTCCCGGGTTTAAGCAATTCTCCTACCTCAGCCTCCTCAGTAGCTGGGACTACAGGCTCACGCCACCACGCCTGGCTAATTTTTGTGGGTTGTTTCCTTGGTTTTTTTTTTTTTTTGAAAGGGAGTCTCAGCGGGGCGCGGTGGCTCACGACTGTAATCCCAGCACTTTGGGAGGCCAAGGCAGGTGGATCACGAGGTCAAGAGATCGAGACCATCCTGGTCAACATGGTGAAACCTCGTCTCTACTAAAAATACAAAAATTAGCTGGGCATGGTGGCACGTGCCTGTAGTCCCAGCTGCTCAGGAGGCTGAGGCAGGAGAATTGCTTGAACCCGGGAGGCGGAGGATGCAGTGAGCTGAGATCGCGCTATTGCACTCCAGCCCGGGTAACAAGAGCGAAACTCCGTCTCAAAAAAAAAAAAAAGAAAGGGAGTCTCACTCTGTCGTCAGACTGGAGTGCAGTGGCGCAATCTTGGCTCAGTGCAACCTTCGACGCCCTGGTTGAAGCAATTCTCCAGCCTTAGCCCCTGAGTAGCTGGGATTACAGGCATGCACCACCACCCCCAGCTAATTTTTGCATTTTCTTTTTCTTTTTTTCTTTTTTTTTTTTTTTTTTAGTAGAGATGGGGTTTCATGACATTGACCAGGATGGTCTCAAACTCCTGACCTCAGGTGATCCACCCGCCTCCGCCTCCCAAAGTGCTGGGATTACAGGCGTGAGCAACTGCACCCATCCTTTTTTTTTTTTTTTGAGACAGGACTTTTGCTCTTGTTGCCCAGGCTGGAGTGCAATAGCGTGATCTGGGCTCACCGCAACCTCCACCTCCTGAGTTCAAGTGATTCTCCTGCCTCAGCCTACTGAGTAGCTAGGATTACAGGCATGCGCCACCATTCCTGCCTAACTTCATGTTTTTAGTAGAGACAAGGTTTCTCCCATGTTGGTCAGGCTGGTCTCGAACTCCTGACCTCAGGTGATCCGCCCACCTTGGACTCCCAAAATGCTGGCATGAGGCACCACAATTGGCCTGACAGAGCATTTTTAGACTTGACCCTAAACCCAAAGTCTGCACAGGGCCTGGCCCAAGTCCACGCAGCTAATTCACAGCAGAGCTGGGCCTGGACATCAGAGCGTGCTGCTCCCTGGCTGAGCATCTGTCTGCAGGACTCAGACCTCGGCCGAACAGTGCCACCCGAGAGCTCCAGGCGACAGAGCTAAGACCAAGGATGGTTGACAAGACTTCAGATGACTTGATAATAACTAGCCCCACCTGCAACAGCCCCAGCCAGCTGGGCACGGCCGCACACTGAGGCGGGAGGATCGCCTGACCCAGGGAGTTGACGGCTGCAGGAAGTTAGGATCACACCGCTACACTCCGATACTCCATCCTGGGCGACAGAACGCTAGTCTCAAACAAACAAACGGCCCGCCTGAGCTACCCAGCAACCACAGGGGCTCCCTGTCAACATGCAAAGCAACTCGACACTGGAGGTGCTCAGGAGGGGCCGAGGCCACCCACACAGGCCGCTGTGAAGCTGTGAGAGGCAGCTCTGCTCGCCAGGCCACTGGTTTAATAAAACATGACTGGAGTGACTCCATCTTAAAGTGCGTAATTAGGCACCCAAAAGGCACCTGGAAGGGTCACGCTTATGAGTCACACTCAGCCAACCACCGAGGACGGCCACAGAGCATCTACGGCTCTATGAGACTCCTCCGGGACAGCCCCCAGAACGTGTGCCCACTGTACTGAGGGCTGGTGGGCAGGCTGGGCTGAGGGGATCAAATGCGCCACCCCGCTGGCCTCTTGTGAGCATGTACAGACATGTTCCAGGTTGAACCACAGCCCTGGCCATTTCTCACATACAGAGACGCCAAGGAAGAACGGGCACCCTCCTCCTGCTCCCTGAGGATACCCTGCTCTGTCAGGGAGCCCTGCTCTGTAAGGGAGCGGCTTTGTGGCTTCTTATAAACCTGCTGCTCTCACCGTGATCTGCGGCTCACCCCGAGTTCTAGCCTCTCTTGGGGTCTGCAGCAGGACCCTCTTTTTCAAGCAGCAAAGTGTCACAGGAGGGAGGCTGGATGCACTGGCCAGAACTCTTCTCACCCTCGTAAGTCACCAACCCTCTAGCCTGAGGCCAAGGAGCGGGGAGGGAGGAAAGCACCAGACTCGTGGGCCTCCTTACAGGACACATGAGCCAGGGGCACGAGGGGGACCGGGACTGACTGCTGAGGCAGGCAGTGCTTCCTTTAGGGGTGGTGAGAATGTTCTGGAATTAGACAGTAGTGATAACTGCACAAACCGTGAACATACTAAAAATCACTGAAATGTACACTTAAAATGGGTGAACTTGTGATATGTGAATTGTCGCAATAAGGCTGTAATTTCAAGAAAAAAAAAGGAAAAACAGAAGCCCAGCCACTGCACTGCCCCTGGCTGGGTGCAGCACCCTGCCCTGCACCCCTTCACTCCCCTGAGCCCTGTCCAGCAAGGCCACCTCTAAGTCCTAGGCCAGACTGTCTCTCCTACTGGAGGGCAGGATGCAAACACAGCCTGTCAGCACACGCCTGTCTGTCGCAACCAACTGAGAAACAGGCTGGGTGCACCTGTAATCCCAGCTACTCAGGAGGCTGAGGAAGGAGAATGGCTTGAACCGGGAAGGCAGGGTTGTAGTGAGCCAAGATTGCGCCACTGCACTCCAGCCTGGGCAAAAAAGACTGAGATCCTGTCTCCAAAAAAAAACTGAGAAAGAAAAGCGGCTCCGAGCAGTGGGCGCTGCATGATATGCAGAACTCAACAGGCCCGGAGAGCCTCCGCGTGAGCCCCTGGTGAGCCCCCGCCACGCCCCTGCCATGGGTCCCCGGTGGTTTGTTGCTTCTTTCCTGTGGCAGTTTCCACGCTAGCTGACGAATTACCTACAAGGTTATCACCATTTGCACGTGACCGTCTGTTATCTTCACGTCTCTGGAGGGTGAGATGCCAGGAAGGGTACAGCGCCTGCGGTCACTCCTGCCATTTCCAGGCAGGAGCTGCCCCTTCTTTTCCCGGGGAAGCCCTCACTGGCAGCCGCTGCGCATACGTTCCGGGAACCTGAATTTGGGTATCCAGAGCTGTAGTCCTCGAACATGGCACAAATAAACTTTACGTGAACTTGGCCTCAGGTCCTTTCCTCAGGGCGACACAGTGGGCGGGGACCGCACGGAGTAAGCCTGGATCTTGGCCAGGGCCTACCGAACACGCTGGGTCCCAGGAGGCACCCAGGAAATAAAGGCAGGCTGACCCCAGCGACATCGACACAAACTCCAAGTGACACCCGTGGTGGCAGAAGTCACAGCTCTCGTGTCTCCATCTGGCGCCCGCCCTCAGTGGTGGCGCTGTCCCGAGCGCTGTGGGTGCTGAGTAACATCCCTGGGCTTCCCCCACCCCGGGGTGACAACCGCAAAGGTCTCCTGACGCCACCAGGTGTCCCCTGGGGGCAGAGCCACCTCCACCCCAGAACTGCTGTTTGAATCTCCCAGGGCCAGGATTTCGTCCTTTTTGCCTGCAAGGCAGGAAGAGGGAGGCTTGGTGCAAATGGGGACTAGAAGAGTTCTCAAACATCGGGATCCTCCAGGAAAAAGGCCGCCGAGGGCCACACCATTCTCACAGTCTTCCCCGGCAGGACTCCACTGGGGCCCCCGGCCACACCTCAGGCCCCACCACACTGCCTGAGGCTGAGGCCCAAAGCTGGAGGAAAAAGTGTTCTCGAAGTGACCGCCAGCCTGGGGCAACACAGCCAGACCCCACCTTAACAAAAAAATACAAAATTGAGCCAGGCGTGGTGGCTCACGCCTGTCATCCAAGCTACTCAGGAGCCTGAAGCAGGAGAATCACTTCAGCCCGGGAAGCGGAGGTTGCAGTCAGCAGAGTTCACATCATTGCACTCCAGCCTGGGCGACAGACCCTATTTCAAAAATAGTATTAAGATCAATAACACCCAAAAGGACGGGTTCTGGGAGCCTTGCGGAGAATGACGCACCCTTCCCCAACGCCCTGCCCTGAGGGTCTATTTATCAGTATTCATGGGCGTCCTAGGGATCCTTCAGCATTAACCAGAGGACCTAAGTGTTTCCCTGAGTACTGTCAGCTACTGAGGCAATGTAACCAAACCCAGGAAGGGGTGATGGGAACCCAGATTTTTAGCCAGTCACTCAGAAGCACAGGCCACAACCTGGGGCCTCTAATTGGCATGGAAAGTTGGGGAGTCTTGGGGACTGAGCCCTCAGCCTGTGCGATATGAGCCTGTCTCCAGGTAGACGTGTTGGAAGTGAGCTGAATCGGGAATACACAGTTGGAAACACAGACCTGATGATTTCCCTGGTACGCAGGAAAAGCCCCACGCAGCAAGTTACAGAACCTTCTGTGCTGACTGCTGGGGGAGCGGGAGGAACTGCACTGGGGATTTTCCTATACACCACAGTGCTGGAGGAGAAAATAGCTCCAAGCCGTCTGTGCCCAGTAAGGCGTGCAAAATTTATCAGGCCCAGAGAAACAAGAGCAGGGACGTCAGTCACGCCTCCCAACCACACCAGGGGTCAGCGAGGAAAGGCATCTGTCTGTTCCTGCCTCCCGGTCTCCACCACTATCTTCCTGTTCCTGGAATCTGTGACACCAAGAACAACGTACAGCCATCAACAGCCAGTATTACTGTAACACAAATTCTTCCTGCCTTGATCTAATTTTGTTTGTTCGTTTCAGACAGAGTCTCTGTCACCCAGGCTGGAGTGCAATGGCGTGATCTCAGCTCACTGCAACCTCTGTCTTCCAGGTTCAAGCAATTCTCCTGTCTCAGCCTCCCCAGTAGCTGGGATTACAGGCACCCGTCACCACATCCAAGCTACTTTTTGTATTTTTATTTTTTTATTTTTTATTTTTAATTTATTTTTTACTTTTTGTATTTTTACTAAAGACGGGGTTTAACCATGTTGGCCAGGGCTGGTCTCGAACTCCTGACCTCAGGTGATCCGCCCGCCTCGGTCTCTCACAGCGCTGGGATTACAGGCATGAGCCACCATGCCTGGACAGCCAGCCGTGTGTGTTTTTAAATTAATCTTTTTATTTTGAGATAACTGTAGATTCACACTGTCGAGCTGAAGGAAAGGAACCGAAGCAGCGATACTGTATAAGTAGCGCATTTATTTGGGCCGTGCTTCAGGACTGCAACCTGGTAGCACAGACTCAAGTTACTCAGAACATATACTCCCATGAGCAGCAGTTACAAGCAGATATTTTTCTTTTTCAGACGGAGTTTCCCTCTTGTCGCCCAGGCTAGAGTGCAATGGCACGATCTCGACTCATCACAGCCTCCCGCTCCCAAGTTCAAGGGATTCTCCTGCCTTAGCCTCACGAGTGCTGGGATTACAGGCATTCACCACCGTGCCTGGCTAATTCTGTATTTTTAGAAGAGGTGAGGTTTTACCATGTTGGTCAGGCTGGTCTTGAACTCCTGAACTCAGATGATCCACCTTCCTCGACCTTCCAAAGTGCTGGGATTACAGGCATGAGCCACCACGGCTGGCCTACAAGCATTTTTAAAGGAAAAAAATAGATGGGCACCGTGACTCACCCCTACAATTCCAGAACTTGAGGAGGCTGAGGTGGGACGACCACTTGAGCCCAGGAGTTTGAGACCAGCCTAGGCAACATAAGGAGACCATGCCTTTACCAAAAATACAAAAAGGCGTAGTGGAGCCGGGCGTGGTGGCTCACGCCTGTAATCCTAGCACTTTGGGAGGCCGAGATGGGTGGATCACCTGAGGTCAGGGGTTCAAGACCAGCCTGGCCATCATGGTGAAACCCCATCTTTAGAAGAAAAAAAAAAAAAAAAAGGCATAGTGGCACATGCCTATAACCCCAGCTATTCAGGAGGCTGAGGCAGGAGAATTGCTTGAACCTGGGAGGCGGAGGTTGCTGTGAGCCAAGACTGGGCCACTGCACTCCAGCCTGGGCAACAGAGCGAGACTTCGTCCAAAAAAAAAAAATAACTCCCCAAAAGCTGGACTAGAGTGTCCCTGTATCATCCGCAGAGTTTCTGGACAACCCCCCACCAGCACCCCCTGTAATCTCTTTTAGGCCACCAGGAACAAAGCAGTGTGCATTTGTCATAAAATTAAAGCACCGGGTTTTTTTCTAATATTCCTTCCTTTCTAAACTGAATCCTTTACTCACACAAAGCTGCCTCAAGGTTAATCTGCCTCTGGCGGAGCTAGAATTACTCAGGAACTCAGGACACTCACGCCAAGAGGTCAGCAGCAGAAAATACCTCATGAGTCACGGTGGGAACGACTCACCCCACCCCTGGCTGTTACTCACTGCTGGCTGCCCACTCACTACCGCCCACAGCGGGCTCGGGGCCAGGCTGTCAGGCGGAGCATGCCCTCACTCATTAACGGGAGTCGGAGAGTCACGACCCTTGGCCAGTGGGGGCCGCCCCTGCCCGCCCACAGCCTGTGAGTCACCAAGGGGAAGGTCCTACTCCATGGCCCTTGCAGGTTCTTTCCACGCAAACAACCAAAAATGCCACTTGTGTCCTTCCCACCAGAAGAAAGGCAGGGCCATCCTGCCCTAGAAATGCCACGCCGGGCTGGGCGCGGCGGCTCATGCCTGTAATTCCAGCACTTTGGGAGGCCAAGGCGGGTAAACCACGAGGTCAGGAGTTCAAGACCAGCCTGGCCAACATAGTAAAACCCTGTCTCTACTAAAAACACAAAAAAATTAGCAGGTATGGGCCGAGTGTAGCGGCTCACACCTGTAATCTCAGCACTTTGGGAGGCTGAGGTGGGCAGATAACCTGAGGTCACGAGTTCAAGACCAGCCTGGCCAACATAGTGAAACCCTGCCTTTATAAAAAAAAAAAATAAATTAAAATAAATAAATAAATAAAATGAGCCGGTATGGTGGCGGGTACCTGTAATCCCAGCTACTGGAGAGGCTGAGGCAGGAGAATCACTTGAACCCAGGAGGCGGAGGCTGCAGTGAGCCAAGATTGCGCCACCATACTCCACCCTGGCAAGAAAGTGAGACTAAAAAAAGAAAAAAAAAGAAAAAGAAAAGAAATGCCACACCCTGCTGCGAAAAGCAGCTATCCAGGAACTCCAAGGCCATATAAGAACAAAAATCGCCCTTCCTCCCCCTTGCGTTCGCCAACAGGGCAAACCCCTTCCAAATTGCTCATTTCCGAGTGTGGACAGTAGAGGCTATTTCTGTTTCCTCTCCGGATGGCCCCTCCTCCAAGCAGCCACCCACAGGTTCCCCAGGGCAGAAGTGGCAGCCCCTCCCTGGGGACCTCAGCTGACCTACTCAGTACAGTATCTCTGCTGAACTCCTATTTATAATCTACTTAACTTCACCGTTTAGAAGTTAGATGGGGGTTCTCCTTATGTTGCCCAGGCTGGTTCCCAAACTCCTGGGCCAAGCGATCTTCCCACCTCGGCTTCCCAAAGTGTAGGGACTACAGGTGTGAGCCCCTGAGGCCGAACTGTCTATTTGACAGGTTTCTTCAGACTAATACTGGGGGGGAAAAGAATACTGGCTCATTGTCCTCTGTGCCCCCACCACATTGAGCTTAATCAGTAAGTGCTGCTGGAATGAATCAGGAATCATGAGTAAATGTGCTGCCATTTCAAATGCGTGGTCATCAGTCCTCAGACTCCGAGAATATACACTGCTCTAACAGTCCACTTTCTTCACATGAAAATCAGAACCGAGTGCCAGGCAAGGTGACCCACGCCTGTAATCCCAGCACTTTGGGAGGCCAAGGCGGCAGATCACCTGAGGTTGGGAATATGAGATCAGCCTGACCAACAGGGTGTCTCTACTAAAAATACAAAATTAGGTGGGCGTGGTGGCACATGCCCGTAATCCCAGCTACCAGGGAGGCTGAGGCAGGAAAACTGTTTGAACCTGGGAGGCAGAGGTTGCAGTGAGACGAAATTGCACCACTGCACTTCAGCCTTGGCAACAAGAGCAAAACTCCATGTCCAAAAAAAAAAAAAAAAAAAAAAAATCAGAACTGCCCCTCACTTCTTGTGAGAAAGCAAAATTATTTAACAGGAACGCAGAATGTGACAAGTGGCACTCACGGCGGGCTGTCGGGAGGCTGTCTGTGGCACTTGAGCGAATGAACATGCTGGGCCCGGCAGCGGGCCAACCAGAGCAGGAACGGGACGCAGATGGCGCCAGGGCCGGCACACCCTGCCAAGCCAGGGCCCAGCCAGCGAGGGCAAGGAAAAGACACGGCACGGTAGCACAGGCCCGCCCACCGCTAGAAAGCCCGCTCCGCTGGCCCTCACCCTTACTATTTACGACGGGGCGCCGGCCAGGCAGGGTCACGCTGCGGCGGGGGGCGGGGGGGGCTGCCTTCACTTGAACGTTGACCATCAGGGAAAAGACAACAGGCAACTGGCAAGACCACTCCCCCAGGCCCCAACATCAGGGTCCAGTGGGTTTCTCAGCACCGACAAACGGCCACTGTTAGGATGCAGGGATGTTAAACAGGCACTTAGCTCACACCGAGCAGTCCGCTCCTGAGAACCCTGCCATCCGAACACTGACTTCCACAAAAAATCCGGCCAGCAGAGTTTAGCAAGGCTTTATCCTAATCACCAAGAATTGGAAACAGCCCACAGTCCTGTGACCCGTAGGCAGACGGATAAACAATCTGTGTTCCAACTGTCCAGTGGATTTACAGTCAGCAGAAAAAATAGGGTAACTTTTGAAAACTGCAGCAACATAGATTTTGCCGCCTGAAAGCCACCAGGACCAAAAGGCAAAGTCCAGTTGATTCCATTTACCCAACTTTCTGAGAAGGGTATAACTATGGGTAAGGCTAGACCGGCAACAGCCAAGAGCTCCCAGGCAGGCCGAGGACAGGGGCGCACAGGGAAGCTGGGGGCTCTGCACCTGGACGGTGGCGCCGGTCAGGGCACCACCCGGTGCATTTGTGAAACATGCAGAACTGTATCCTGCAAACAATGAACAACGCCCTAGGTAAACTAAAAGAGGAAGATATAAAAATAAATGCGAGGTCAGGCGTGGTGGCTCACATCTATAATCCCAGCACTTTGGGAGGTCAAAGCAGGCGGATCACCTGAGGTTGGGAGTTTGAGACCAGCCTGACTAACATGGAGAAACCCGGCATCTACTAAAAATACAAAATTAGCCAGGCATAGTAGTGCTATAATCCCAGCTACTACGGAGGGTGAGGCAAAAGAATTGCTTAGACCAGCAGGCGCAGGCTGCAGTGAGCCGAGATTGCGCCACTGCACTCCAGCCTGGGCGACAGTCTCAACAAACAAATGTGAAGCGAAGTAATGGGGCTGGTCGGAAGGTGGTGAGCCCCTCAGTGGATCTCCAGCCACTTACAAGTAGAATTCCTGGTTCTACTCTAGTCTAATAATTTTTTTAAAAATACTGTTGCCGGGCGAGGTGGCTCACGCCTGTAATCCCAGCACTTTGGGAGGCCGAGGCGGGTGGATCACGAGGTCAAGAGATCGAGACCATCCTGGTCAACACGGTGAAACCCCGTCTCTACTAAAAATGCAAAACTTAGCCGGGCATGGTGGCACGTGCCTGTAGTCCCAGCTACTCGGGAGGCTGAGGCAGGAGAATTGCTTGAACCCAGGA
>PVKV010028116.1:0-25445 GCA_004027835.1 Alouatta palliata | reverse complement strand
ACATCTACAACCATCCAATCTTTGACAAACCTGACAAAAACAAGCAATGGGGAAAGGAGTCCCTGTTTAATAAATGGTGTTGGGAAAACTGGCTAGCCATGTGCAGAAAGCAGAAACTGGACCCCTTCCTGACACCTTACACTAAAATTAACTCCAGATGGATTAAAGACTTAAATGTAAGACCTAACACCATAAAAACCCTAGAAGAAAATCTAGGCAAAACCATTCAGGACATAGGCGTAGGCAAGGACTTCATGACCAAAACACCAAAAGCATTGGCAACAAAAGCCAAAATAGACAAATGGGACCTAATCAAACTCCACAGCTTCTGCACAGCGAAAGAAACAGTCCTTAGAGTGAATCGGCAACCAACAGAATGGGAAAAATTTTTTTGCAGTCTACCCATCTGACAAAGAGCTGATATCCAGAATCTACAAAGAACTGAAACAGATTTACAAGAAAAAAACAAACAAGCCCATTCAAAAGTGGGCGAAGGATATGAACAGACACTTTACAAAAAAAGACATACATGAAGCCAACAAACATATGAAAAAATGCTCGTCATCACTGGTCATTAGAGAAATGCAAATCAAAACCACATTGAGATACCACCTCACGCCAGTTAGAATGGTGATCATTAAAAAATCTGGAGACAACAGATGCTGGCGAGGATGTGGAGAAATAGGAACACTCTTACACTGTTGGTGGGAGTGTAAATTAGTTCAACCATTTTGGAAGACAGTGTGGCGATTCCTCAAGGACCTAGAAATAGAAATTCCATTTGACCCAGCAATCCCATTACTGGGTATATATCCAAAGGATTATAAATCATTCTACTCTAAGGACACATGCACACGAATGTTCATTGCAGCACAGTTCACAATAGCAAAGACCTGGAACCAACCCAAATGCCCATCGATGATAAATTGGACAGGGAAAATGTGGCACATATACACCATGGAATATTATGCAGCCATCAAAAACGATGAGTTCGCATCCTTTGTAGGGACATAGATGAACCTGGAAACCATCATTCTCAGCAAACTGACACAAGAACAGAAAATCAAACACCACATATTCTCACTCATAGGCGGGTGTTGAACAATGAGAACACATGGACACAGGGAGGGGAGCATCTCACACTGGGGTCATTTGGGGGGAAAAAGAGGAGGGACAGCAGGGGGTGGGAAGTTGGGGAGGGATAGCATGGGGAGAAATACCAGATATAGGTGATGGGAAGGAAGGCAGCAAATCACACTGCCATGTGTGTACCTATGTAACAATTTTGCATGTTCTTCACATATACCCCCGAAACTAAAATGCAATAAAAAGCATATATATTTAAAAAAATCCATTGTTTACATGCATTGCTAATGTATTTAGTACTTTTGAAGATCCATAAATGCTCTTAGATAAATCGATTCAGCTATTTCACTTTTCGATCACAGTATGATCAAGCGTTTAGATCAGTAGTAAAAACTGTCTTCATTTGACTGTTCATGTATTAATATATTATTACACATTATATATAATTTAAAAAAGGAAATATACTATATCAGACTTTCAGGGAAATTCCACCTAGTTAATAGGAAACAAAAGATAATATAATTGAAAATTCAACAAAAGCACACAACACAAGATTCTGATGAACAAGTGTAGAGTATTCTGTTAGAACGTTCTCCACAGGAAGCTGAGAAGGGCTCTGTGTCTCCGGTTTCTGCTGCAGTCTCGTCTCCGTCTGCCAGGCACGTTGGAAGCCATTTACCACCTGCTAAGGTTTGCTTCTCCTTCTGCAGTCCTTTCTGATGCGACGTGATTCACACTTTTCTTTCAAGGACAGAGGCAGCTACTCACTTTAAAAATGTGCTTTGGAGCAGGAGCTTCCAGGGCCACTGCTGCCTGATGGCCGCTTAGCGCTCAGCCAAGCAGCTGTGCATGGCTTGTGTGAAAGACTGAGATGCAAGCTGCCAGGTGAGAAGGTCAGCAGGAAAAAGGAAAACTCGTGTTAAATACGTGTGGAATGTGTGTAGAAAAGAGAGGCCGAACAAAGCTGCCTTAGACACCCTCTGAGCTCTAACACTGTGTATGACACCCACACATTGAGTATCCCACAGTAGGGTTTTGTCATTTATTGTATGATTCAAACTTATTTACCTTTTTTTGAAAATGTTTTTGTACTTTTGCAATAAACCCCTATACCATTAATAGGCTCAAAAATAATATTAAGAGATGTTAAACAAAAAATGGAAAATACAAAACTAAAAAAAAAATTACGAAAAATTTCTGAAGTCGTTGTAACATTTAGTATTTTAACCAGGGGCATGTGAGCATTCCAGCTCCTCTACAGCCTCACCAGCACCTGGCATCACTACTCCTTTTAATCTTAGTCATCTAATGACTATGCAATGCTATCTCACTGAGGTTTTAATTTGCATTTGTCTAAGAGCTAGCGATGCTGATCATCTTATCATGGGCTTATTTTCCATTCACACATTTTCTGTGGTGAAGTGTGCATTCAGACCTACAGTCCATTTGTAATGAAGCTGTCTCTTTTCATTTTATAGAGTTTTAACAGTTATCTACATATTCTAGATAAAAGTCCTTTGCCGTATAAGATAAGCAAATATTTTCTCCTAGCCAATGGCTTGTCTTTTCATTATCCTAGTAGTGTTTTTCAAAGAGTAGGTGTTTTAATTTTTATGAAGTCATATTTGTCAAATTTGCTTTTATAGACCATGCCTTTGTTGTCATATTTAAGAAATCATTGCCTAACTCAAGGTCACGAAGAATTTCTCCTAATTGCTTCTAAAAATGCTATGGTTTTAGCCTTTACATATAAGGCAATAACCTATTTCTGTGAGATTATGGATCAAAGTTTATTTTTTGCATGTGGCTACTTCATTGTCACAACACCATTTCTTTAGAAGGCTACCTTTTCTCTGGCAAAATGCCTTTGCATTCCTTTTAGAAATCAGTTATTTCCATAGGCTGTTGTTACTTTCTGGACTCTGCTCCACTCCATTTATCTAGTTGTCTAGCTTGATATAGTATCACACTTTCTTGATTATTGCAGTTTTAAGTCTTAAAATGAACTAGTGCTCATCCTTCAGCTTTATTCTTTACTTTCAAAGTTTTTTCACAATTAAAAACCCTTTGCAATTTCAAATTAATGTTAGAATAAGTTCATCAATTTCTATAAAAATGAAAGCTTGCTAGGACTCATTGAGATAACATTGACTGTGTCAATTTGAGAAGAAATAAAAACAATACTAGATCTTTAAACCTATGAGGATGATATATCTCCCCCTTTGTTTAGTTGTTCTTTAATTTCTCTTGGTGATTGATGTTTTATGGATTTTCAAACACCAGACTTGCACATTTTGGTCTGATGCTATTGTCAATGGTAATTTTTAATTTTAATTTAAAATAATTCATTATAAGACTAAAAAAGATTGCTACTTGTATATTGACATCGTATTCTGCATCTGTTAAACTCATTTTTCTAACTTTTGTGTATACTCCTTAAGTTTTTTACAGATGATTATGTCATCTGAGAAGAAAAACAGTTTTACCTGTTCACTTCCAATATGGATGACTTTTATCTGTTTTTATTTATTTTTGTGTCATTTTGGGTCCATTTAATTGATTGATTTTTTTATTTAGTACACTAGTTATAATGTCCAGTGCAATGTCAAGGAGAAGTGACAAAAGAAACATCCTTCTCCTGGGGGAAAGGATTTAATGTTTCACCATTAAAGACGTTAATTACATTTTTGTGTTTGGGGTTTTTTAAACCCTTAAATTTTTTTGTTATATGTCCTTTATCATATTGAGGAAGATTTCTTTCACTCATAGTTTGTTAAACATAAATTAACAATTGAAATTGATTTTGGTAAAAAAAAATGGTTTGGAATGTTGAGATGATCGTGTGGCTTTTCTTCTCTAGTGTGTCAATATGATAGCTTGCATCTATTTTTTATATTAGGCAAACCTTAAATTTCTGCAGTAGGCACCCCTTTTTGGGATATATTATTCCTTTTATATATTGCTGGATTCACTTTGCTGAAATTATATTTAGAATTTTTGTATCTACCTTCATGAGAGTTGTAGGTCTGTCGTGTTCTTTACTTACAATGTCTTTCTCAAGTTTTTGTGTCAGGGTAATGCTGACCTCACAGGCCACATTGAAAAATGTTCTCCTTCAGTTTTCTGAAAGAGCTTTTGTAGGATTTGTATTATTTCCTGCTTACATATTTGGTAGAATTTGAGCTTATTTAAATTCGTCTATTGGTTTTTCTGTTTTCTATTACTCTGATATACTCTATGATCATTATTTATTTTCTTCTACCTACTTTTGGTTTAACTTCTTCTTCCTCTAGTTTTTTCCACCATAGAGGTTGAGTTCATTGATTTGAGGCTGTGTTTTTATCCTACATTGGCATCTAATGCTATAAATAACCCTCTAACATTGCTTTTGCTTCATGCTACAAATTTTAACATGTTGTGTTTTTCCTTCTAATTTCCCTTTTGATTTTTTCTTTAGCCCATGGGCTATGTAGAAGTGTGCCATTTTCTAAATATTTGGGGATTTTTCAAGAGTCACTTCTACTGTAGATTTCTAATTTCATTCCATTGTAGACAGAGAAGATACTTTGGATGACTTGAATCATTTTTAAATAACTGAGACTTGTTTTATGACCCAGAACACGGTCCACCTTGGTGAATTATTTGTGTGCTTGAGAAGAATGTATACTGTGCTGTTGTTAGGTAGAGTGCTCTATCAGCATAAATTAGGTTATTTAAATGACAGTATCTGTCTTCTTTTACTATCAATCACATAGAGTCCTTGAAATGTTTGACTATTTTTGTAGTTTTGTCTATTGATTCTTACAGTTGTATTAGCTCTGCTCCATCTGTTTTGAAGCATTGTGATGATAGGTACATGTTCAAGATTGTTTCATCCTTTGATAAGTTAGTGCTTCCATATTTATGAAGTAGTAATGTCCTTAGTTCTGAAGTCTAACTGATTTACATAGTCACTATAGCATTGTTACATTTTTAAATTGTTATAATGCTATATCTCTTACGTATGTTAAAGATATAACTTATAACTTTTAACTTACTTGTGTCTTTATATTTAAAGTAGTTTCTTGTAGAGAGGATGTGCTTGGATGTTTGTTTCTGTTTTTGTTTTGTTTTGTTTTGTTTTGTTTTGTTTTGTTTTGTTTTGTTTTGTTTTGTTTTGTTTTGTTTGAGATGGAGTCTCATTCTGTTGACCTGGCTGGAGTACAGTGTTGTGATCTCAGCTCACTGCAACCTCCACCTTCTGGGCTCAAGCAATTCTCTCACCTCTGCTTCCCAAGTAGCTGAGACTACAGGTGTACACCACTATGCCTGATTTTTGTATTTTTTGTAGAGATGGGTTTTTGCTGTGTTGCACAGGCTGGTCTCAAACTCTTGAGCTCAAGTGATCCACTTGCCTCAGCCTCCCAAAATGCTGGGATTACAAGCATGAGCCACCATGCCTGCCTGGGTCTTATTTTTCTTAATCCAATCATACTATTAGGAAAAATAATTGAATCAAGAAAAATTTGACCAAGAAAACTGATTGGATTAATCCAATCATAAAATGATTCCATTTTTATTAGAGTATCTAGACCACTTACATTTAATATGATTATTAATATAATTAGGTTCAAATCTATCAACTTGCTGTGAGGGAACTTCAAAATGTTAGTGGAAAAGTAGAATTAAAAGTTAAAAGTAAAAATACAAATATGTTCCTTTCTCAAAATGAGCATTAAGTCTAAGATACTTTTGTTAAGTGATGATATCAGCTATTTAATTCATTTCTAAAGAACTGAGTGTTCTAGGAATTTAACCATGTCAGTGTAGTCTTTGTAATATTATTAACTGAAAAAAAAATAGGTGATCTTTAAATGCTTTTTAAGATTAGGAAAGAAAAAAAAAGCAGAACTCCAAAGGAGGCAAATCAAAGCTGTAAAGCAAATGCCTAATGATATTTACCATTAACACCTCACAAAATTGCCCTGGTTTGGAGGAAGGACATGTCGTCAAGGAAATGATCATATCCTCGGGATATAACAACTGTGGTGACCATTCAACACAATAAACCTCAGCATTCGAATTATAATTTAGCTCTTTCAAGCAAACTTTCCCTCTAGAGAGCATGCACACTTTGATTTTACCTGTTCTCAAAACTGACCCTTTGCTCATTATAACAGTAAATAATGCACCCCTGGGTAGAGATTTAAGGTGTTAATGAGACATGTGATGTATGAACACACATGGGCAGACACTGCACATGTGCACCCAGAGGACCACGCAGAGCATGCTTGCTATTAATGCCTCTTCCCGCCTCCTTATGAATAATTATGCAAAACTCCCATAAAGGGAGTCTCCTAGTGCCAGTCTATGCTGTCTCACCCTCACAAGCCACCTGCCCTGAATTATCTTTCTCTCTCAGGGTGCACTGTCTATTCTGCACCTAACTTTCAAAATACTCTTTCTCCTTTGCAATAAATTACTCTATGCTGCACCTCCTGTGCTGTGTGTCTCTTGTTTAAACTCTTTTAAACTAAGAAGACAAGGACTGAGGTATCACAACAGCCATCAGCAGTTTGATGAGAAGAATGAGTAAGAGCATTGCCGTGGTGAAGAAAGACATCGTCTGGTGAAATTGTCACAGGCTTTTTCTGCTAAAGCTTTAGCTAACTTTCTCAAAACTCTTATAATAAACAGATGTCCATTCTTTGGCCCTCCAGAAAGTCAGAAAGCAAAATGCCTCAGACATCCCAAAAACCTGTTGCCATGGCCTGTGCTCTTGACGGGTCCTCTTTCAACTGAACCACTTCCTCCTCTTGGTAGCCATTACTCTGAGTGTGCTTTGTCTTCAGGATGGTACTGGTAAAGCCATGACCCATCTCCTGTTCTAATTCTTCAAAAATATGTCTCAGCATCTTGATCTCACTTGTTTAAAATTTCCACAATGTCCTGCCCTTGTCTGCAGCTGATTTTGGCACCCATTAAGAGAAGGTCTGCTCACTTTAATTTGTGGGTCAGAATTGTGCAAACCAACCCATCTGAGATGTCAATAGTGTTGGCGATGGTTTGTGCTGTTAATTGTTGGTCCCCTTCAATTAGGGCACCAACAAGATGATATTTTTCCTCCCAAATTAATGTGGATGGTTTGCCACTGCAGACTTCATCTTCGACATCATCTCATCCCTTCTTAGGATGAATTAATTCATTTGCAAACTGCTGATTTCTTTGAGGTTTTTTCTCCATAAACTTTTTGTAAACCATCAATAATTTCACTATTCTCCCACCCAAACTTTGCCATAAATTTGATGTTTGCTCTTGATTCAAGAACAGAACTTTAGCAGAAATCATGTTGCTCTGATAAGGGCTCTTTTCAAACTGATCTCTCACCCTGTTAGTGCCTCAGACTAGATCCTGCTCAGACATGTTATAACAAGTTAGTACAAGGTTACTTTGCTGCAAAAAAAAAAATTAAAATCCACGCAAGCCTCTTTTATACTACATATTTTTCATAAACTTTTTAGAGACTCTTCATTTTAATTTTTCCTCTACTTCATTTGTTCTGTCTCATCTGTTTTGTATTCTCTTTTGCCTTTTTTGGATTAATTAATTTTCTTAATGATTTGTTTTTTCCTCCTTGGTTTTTTACTATCTATTGTTTTTAATATTTTGTTACTATTGTTTTGGTCCTTATAATTTGTAGTATAGAGTTCACCTTATTCAGTCTATTTTGAAGTGATATTATGCCACTTAATATATAATGTACAAATCTGATAATATCCTTTCACTTCTCACCTTCTAAACTTTGTTCAATTGTTTTCATATATTTTACTCTTATACATATATAAGAGTAATAAACCATACTTGTTATTTTGGCTTACATAGCCAATCATTCTTTTAAAAGATTTAAATAATAGGAAAAGAGCTTACATACTTACCCATAGAGTTCTCATTCCCAGCACTCTCCATTCCATCCATGTGGCCATCCAGTATCAGTTGCTACTGTCTGAAGAATTACTTTAACAGTTTTTGCATCTTAACTCTAACCACTCTAGTGGTGAATATTTTTAACTTCCGTATGTCTGAAGTTTTATTTCCCCTTTGGGTTTTTGTTTGTCTGATGGTTTTGTAGCTGATGTTTAGTAGAGATGAAGTCTCTCCATGTTGCTCGTGTTGGTCTTGAACTCCTGAGCCCAAGCAGTCCTCCACCTTGGCCTCCCAAAGGTCTGGGATTAGAGGCGTGAGCTGCCGCACCCAGCCTCACCTCTGTTTTTGAAAGATATGCTTGTTTAGTATGGAATTCCAGATTGATTTATTCTTTTTTCAGAACTTCAAATACATTGTTTCACCATCTTCTCATTGCATTGTTTCCAATGAGAAATTTGCAGTCATCCTTATCCTGATTTCTTTCTACAAAATGTATCTTTCTGTTGTTGTTGGAAGCTTTTAAACTTTTCTCTTTATCACTACTACTCAGCATTTTGATTTTGATGTGCCTTATGTAGTTCTCATGTTTCTTGTGATTGGTGTCTGTTGATCTTCTTAGAACCGTATGTTTATAATTTTACAAACGGAAAACTTCAGTGAATAATTTCTTAAATACTTCTTCTGTCCCCAGTTCCTTTTCTCTTCATGAATTTCAATTACATGTATATTTGGCTGCGTGAATTGGTTCCACAATTCACAAGAGCTCTGTTCACTATTTTTTTTAGTTGACTTTGTTTTACTTGAGCTAGTTTCAGTTACTGTCTTCAGGCTCCCTGATCGTTTCTCCTGAAATGTCTAGACTTGCTGATCCCATCCTAGTGTATATTTTATCTTAGAAATTGTGTTTTTCAAATCTAGAAAATTTATGTGGGTCTTTTTTTATATCATCTGTATTCCTACTCGACTTTTTGAACAAAAGAAATGCAGTTATAACTGCTTGACATTCTCATCTGCTAATTCTAACTCTGGGTCTCTTCTGTGTTGGTTTCAAATAATTAACCCTTCTCCTCCTGAGTTATATTTTTCTGCTTCTTTGCATGCCTTGTCATTTTTTTTATTAGATATCAGATACTGTGAGTTTTAGCTTGTTGGGTGCTAAGTATTTCTGTATTGCTATAAATACTCTTGGACATTGTTCTGAGGCCACATGAAATTTATTTAAACGTTTGATCCTTTTGGGTCTTCTTTTAAGATTTGTTAGGCAGGATTGGAGCAGTGCTTAGTCTGAATTTAACTATTTTCTGCTACAGGTGTGAGTACACCACACTGAGGACCCGACTCAGTGTCCTGTGAAAAAGGTTTTTCTCTCTGCCTGGGCAGCAGGCACTGTCTGAGCTCTGAGAATCATTCCTCCACTCTCTGGGGGGTTCTTTCCCCAGCCTTCACTCATGTTCTTACACATTCACTCATCATTAGCAGCTTCCTACACAAGGGTGACTCAGTATCTCCTGGGTGTTTCCTCTCTTCTCTCTCCCCCTCTCTCTCTACATGTGTGAACCTCATCTCTGTTACTCTGTCCTCCTATATCTAGCTGCTAAACTCTCATCTCCACCTCTGCCGTGGTCTGCCTCCCTGCACCACAGCGTGGGAACTCCCTCCAGGCAACGGCTCAGCCCCCAACAGCGCTCACCGCCTTTGTCTCCTGTCTGTCGGGGTCCATGGTCTTCATAGCTTGATGTTTGTTGAGACTTCTACTTTATATGTTTTGTTGGTTTTTTTTTTCTAAAGTGTAAGAAAAAGTTTAGTCCATGTTACTTCTACTTGTCAAGAAGTTAAAATCTCCTTCATTTTTTAAAAAGCAAATATTTTATCTGATGACAAATTTAGACTTACAGAAAACATTATGAAGATAGTGTAGAGAATTCTAATATACCTCAGGCCAGGCTTCTCATATTAGTAACATCTCACCTTGGTATGGCACATTTGTTATACTTAAACAATATTGATCTTGTTATTTTTAAGTAAAGTCCACACTTTATTTAGATTTCCTTCGTTTTTACCTCACGCCTTTCAGCTATTTCCGGATCCTTTTCAGGATATCATATTATTACATTTAGTTATTATGTCTCCTTTGGTTTCTCTTGGCTGCGAAAATTTCCCAAACTCTACTGGCTTTTGATGACCTTGACAGTTCTGAGAAGCACTGGTCAGGTATTTTATTTTGTTTTCATAAATAAACTGGGTAATGTGTTTTTGAAGGGACGTCCACAGAGGTAAGTTGCCATTTCCATCATGCCATCTCCAGCATCCATACTCTCCAGGAGACTTGTCACTATTCAAGCTGACCACCCTCACCTAGCTGAGGCAGTGCTTATCAGGTTTCTCTGTTATAAAATTCATCTTTCTTCCCCCTTTCCATACCATAGTCTTTGGAAGGAGATCACTATACACAGCTCCCACGCAGGAGCCAGAAATTTCACTTCATCTCTGTGAGGGGAAAGTAGCTGCATTAGTTATTTGAATTCTGAAAGGGAGATATGTCTCTTTTCCCCTATTTACTTATTGATCCGGTGTTTTACTGATATCAGTATAGCCTGAGGAGGTGGAGATAAGAGTTTCGCAGCTAGAAACTGGAGGACAGAGTAGCAGAGACGACATACACACATGGAAGTGAGAGAGAGAGAGAGAGAGAGGAAATGCTGGGTACACTGGGAGTTGCCCTTGAGTAGGAAGCAGAGTCAGGATCAGTGAAAGTGCAAGGACGCGAGTGATGACTGCCTCTTTGGATTACGATCTAATTTGTTTCCTTGCTCTCAGAATGACCGCGATGTTCTTCCTTTCGCCCGTTGGTCTTCGGGAGCTCTTCCAGTTGGTTCCTGTGTCCTTTCAACGTACAACCATCATTGCAGGTGGTTTCTGGTTTGTTTGCTTGTTTTGAGCACTTTTTAACTTTCTGGCATTAGACGATGCTCCAGGCTCATCCTGTGTATTTTGTGCCCCAGTTCTCCAATCAGCCGTTTCTCCAAGAAGCCCTAGTTCCTTTTACTGGAGAATGGTGTTATAAATAAAGACCTGGGCTTAGGTGTGTTCATTGCCACTGAGTTGTCACTGTTCCAGGGCCCTTTTACCCAACAGAGAAGAAAAATATTCATGCAAATACTAACCCACTTATAGTCACATAACTGTAAATATCACTATATGTAACCATATTTATGCCAAGCTAAACATGAGTTTATATTGATGTCTGTAACTCTAACAGATGCCACGTGGTCATCTATTCCAGACTCCTCCCCTGCCTATTTGTAAACTCCCACTCCAACAGTAAGAAACCTGGCTCTGATCATCTGCCATCCATTGACTGGATGGTTAAATTCTTGCATACATGGGTAGCAGCATCAGGATTGTTCACTTGTAACCCTCTTGGAGCAAACCTTATCAACTCGAGGACAGTGCTTATGTACAGTTTATTTTGCATTTAGCCTTACAGATGTGACTAATTTCCAAAGTAGCTCAGGTCAGCTCCTTTTTCTCCCAACCAGTTTTGTGATGTTGTTTACACATTTGCATCTATCACCTTCATTTTTGATACAAACTTGGCTTTAAAATTCTAAGTTGACAACTTATTTTTCTTTCAACACTGGAAAGATGCTATCCCATTGTCTTCTGGCTTGTGTGTTTCACAAGGTCATTTTTACCATGGATTTCCTGTGCATAATGCATCTCTTTCCTCTGGCTGCTTAGACAGTGTGGCTATTCCTCAAGGATCTAGAAACAGAAATTCCATTTGACCCAGCAATCCCACTATTGGGTATATACCCAAAGAACTACAAATCATTCTACTACAAAGACACATGCACATGTATGTTCACTGCAGCCCTGTGTGCAATAGCAAAGACCTGGAACCAACCCAAATGCCCGTCAATGATAGACTGGACAAAGAAAATGTGGTACATATACACCATGGAATACTACGCAGCCATAAAAAACGATGAGTTCGTGTCCTTTGTAGGGACTTGGATGAATCTGGAAACCATCATTCTCAGCAAACTGACCCAAGAACAGAAAGCCAAGCACCGTAGGTTCTCACTCATAGGTGGGTGTTGAACAACGAGAACATGTGGACTCGGAGAGGAGCATCACACACAGGGGACAGTTGTGGGGGGTAGAGGAGGGATAATGGGGGATGGGGAGGGAGGGGAGGGTGGGGAGGGATAACATGGGGAGAAATGTCAGATATAGTATGCACCTAAAGTAAAATAAATAAATTTTAAAAAATAAATAAAGATGATCTTTTCATCCCTTGTTCAGCAATTTGGTTACAACGTGACTAAGTGTAGTTTTCTTTGTGTTTATTTTGTTTTAGGGTTACTGAGCTTCTGTCACCTGTGGGTTTCCATTTTCTCCTATCTGGAAAATGTGCAGCCGTAATTTTTAACTACTTCGTGATCTTCCCACAGTGCTACATGCACTTTAAGCTATGAAATGTTTTCCCGCAGTTCACTGCTACTCCATTCACTCTTTCCCCATAAAAATATTTTCTCCTGCTGTTCTAAAGTTCACTAACCTTTCTTCTGCTAAGGATACTTGTTACTACTCTGCCATTAGCCCCAGTCTATGTATTTTTTATGTCAGGTATTGTAATTTTTATTTCCAAATCATCTACTAGCAACGTCTTTTGTAAGTTTCGTATCTCGCTCGATGAGGTGAGGTATATGTTACACATTTTCCTCTAGCTTCTTGAACTGGTTTCCTCATGTTTTCCTCTGATTTTGTGAATATTGGTGGCACATTTATTATTGTTATTTTAAGGTCCTTGTCCTTTATTTCCATCATCTCTATCATTTCTCAGTCTGTTTCTATCTACTGATTTATCTCTTAGTTATAGCTATTTTAATATATTTTCCTATTCTTTCACATATTCAGTACTTTTCAATTAAACTCCAGGCATGGGACTTTTACATTGTTAGTGTTTGATTTTTTTTAATTATTTTAATTATTTCTTTAAGTGGTTTAGGTCTAGCATTCCTTTTTTTTATTCCTCTTAGGTGGAGGCACCTAGCATCAGTTTTATTCTCTGAGCCTTGGGTTAACACTTGCTTAGGGTTGTCTAGAAGAGCCGTCACCATCAGCCCGATTTGCCCCCTGCTGAGTCACACCCTTCCAAGGACTCTATCCAATGTCCCACCTATTACAAGAACTTTCCACTAACTCACAGGAGCACACCCTTTGCTGATCCTGTGTAAATGTTGGGGGTTTTTCTGAATGCATGCTTTTGGTGATAGTTTTTCTCCAGCCAGATTCTCCAGAGTGTAATTATTTTCTCACATTCATGTGTGGGTCACATCTCAGCTAAAGACTCCAGGAGGCCCCTCGGCAGTTCTCAGGGCACCCTCTGTGCCTGTGTGGGTCCTCCCCTCAAGTGTTCTGCCATGCAGATTACAGCTGCCTCAGCATATCAGAACCCTGGATTGATCGTCCCTGTGTTAGCATTTTATAATTAATAACTCAGAAAAATGCTCATGATTTATTTCCTAACAATTTACTTCTCACCTTCAGTGGGCTTTTTACAAAGAAGTTTTGTTTCAGTTGAATTAATTGGGTGGGAGTTTCGAAAAATGCAAATAAATTAGCAGCTTAACTGTATAATTTCTGTATCAATTACAAGACAGAAGTTGATGAAGCATGTATTAGTTCACACACTGCTATAAAAATCCTACCTGAGACTGGGAAATTTATAAAGAAAAGAGTTTTAATTGACTAGCAGTTCCACATGCCTGGGGTGGCCTCAGGAAACTTACAATCGTGACAGAAGGCAAAGGGGAAGCAGGAACCTTCTGTGTTTTGTTTTGTTTTGTTTTGTTTTGTTTTGTTTTGTTTTGTTTTGTTTTGTTTTGTTTTTTGTTTTGTTTTTAGACAGAGTCTTTCTCTGTTGCCCAGGCTGGAGTGCAAAGGTACAGTCTCAGCTTACTGCAACCTCTACCTCCCAGGTTCAAGCAATTCTCCTGCCTCAGCCTCCCAACTAGCTAGGATTACAGGCATGCACCACCATGCCTGGCTAATTTTTTGTATTTTGAGTAGAGATGGGTTTGAGACCATGTTGGCCAGGCTGATCTCAAACTCCTCACCTCAGGTGATTCACCCACCTCAGCCTCCCAAAGTACTGGGATTGCAAGTGTGAGCCTCCATGCCCAGCACCTTCTTCACAAGATGACAGGAGTGAGAGAGAGAGAGAGAGAGAGAGAGAGAGAGAGAGAGAAGGGATAAGTGCTACTTTTAAAACCATCCAATCTCATGAGAACTCCCCCACTGTCACAAGAACAGAATGAAGGAAACCACTCCCATGATCCCCTCACCCCCCACTAGGTCCCTCCCTGGACACACTGTGGGGAATTACCATTCAAGATGAGATGTGAGTGGAGACACAGAACCAAATCATAGTCTCTAAGCCTTAAAAATTGCCAAAAACTGAAGAGTTTTCATCTCATCCCACAGCATAGTAGCAGATTGAAATATATAACAAATCAATATTTTTAATACTTCTGGTTTAAATTAACATCATTTTCAGGGAAAGGAACAGAAAAAAATCACCATAAGACAATGCTGTTATCCGCAGTGTATTAATACACAGTGTGAACAAGGACGTGCTGGTCCATTGGCTACAAATCAGACCCACCGGGGACCGTCTTTGTCTTCCTGATGCCACCAAGGCCTGCAGAATCCTCCAGCTCCCATGGCTGGAGATGAAATGACTGACTCAGGCACTCCCAAAACACTGCCATGGCAGTCATAGTTTTCTTTGCCTATTATGATTTGTAGTCAAGGTTATATAAAAACCAGACAATATGGACTTTATTCAATCACATTTAGAGCATTGTTGCAAAGATATTCAGACTTTTCAAGGCATGTATCTTATTTAATGGCCATAAAATGCCATTGAACCCTGAATTCAGCAGATCTGACTGAAACACACTCGGTTCTGACATTGATCATTTCAGTTATCTAGTCCAACACCAACAACAACCCAGAACTTTGAACTTGGATCAAAGCAAAGCAGTTTCTCCCACATGATTCAGGGAGTTTTCTGAGCCATTCTTTTGCTGGCCTCTTTCAGGCTGCCTCACATGGTCAGGTGGGGCCACGTTAGCCAGGCTCCGGGGATGGCTGGACCCTGCACAGCAGCCCAGGTCACTTAAGAGGGCAAGGCCCAGGGTGCAGGGCCCAGTCAGCCTCTCCCTGTGCTCTGTTCACTGATGACTTTCTGTCCACAGCAAGGCACCCGCCAAACCCAGCATCCGAGAGAGAGGGTCTCCAGGAGGGCCTGGACCCTGGGTGGAGGTGGAGGTTTGCTGGGACCACTATCTCCTCCTGGCCCAGTGTGAGACACAGAGAGATCCCCCTGGCCCCCAAGTTTCATCAATCACAGCATCAGGCTGGCAGCCCATGATCTTGTGATCTGTGTCCTATCTGAGTGGAACAGGGCTCCCCAGTGCAGCTCCTTCTGACCCAGACAAACTAAAAGCACAGATTCCGTCCCCACCTCCCACATACCAGGAAGACAGGGACAGACCCAGTGTAGGAGATCCAGCCAAAGCTTCGACCTTTGCTGACCCTGCCCATCGGCTTAGCACTAGCATAGTTTCAATGTTAGAGAACATATTTTTAATAGACAATGGTAGATATTGCTTTTTTAAGAAGTCTCTCATTGCATATTAAATAATCCTTTATATTTGTAAGATATTCACTAAAAATCTACTAGAACTAATAAATAAGTTCCATAAGGCCACAAGGTATAAGAATAGCACACAAAACTTAATTATAGTTTTACATACTAGCAATGAACAATCTAAAAATGAAATTTAAAAATCTATTAATAATAGAATTAAAAGAAACATTTAGAAATCAATTTTACAATAGAAGTCCAAGTCTTTTACACTGAAATACCTATTTACATGGTTTTGTATTTATTATTTTTTTAACTTTTATTTTAGGCTAAGGGTACATGTACAGGTTTGTTATACAGGTAAATTGTGTGTCTCAGGGGTTAGGTGTAAGGATTATTTCATATCCAGGTAGTTAGCATACACAGGTAGTCAATACACAGACAGTTTTCAGATCCTTACCCTCCTCCCTCCCTCCACCCTCCAGGAGACCCCAGTGTCTGTTGTTCCCTCTTTGTGTGAATGTGTATTCCTTGTGTAGCTCTCACTTATAACTGATAATATGTGGTATTTGATTTTCTGTTCCGGTGTTAGTTCACTGAGCATGATGGCCTCCAGTTCCATCCATGTTGCTGCAAAGGACTTGATCTCATTCTTTTTTGTGGCTGCGTAGTATTCCATGGTATATAGGTACACATTTTCTTAATCCAGTCTACCATTGATGGGCATTTAGATTGATTCCGTGTCTTTGCTACTGTGATGAACATATGCATGTATGTGTCCTTAAGGTAGAAGGATTTATATTCCTTTGGGTATATACCCAATAATAAGATTGCTGGGTTAAATGGTCATTCTGTTTTAATTTCTTTTGGAATTTGCCTAACTGCTTTCCACAGTGAATTAAAAGGCAGTATGTACTGCTTTTTAAACACTTACAAATCCACAGATTAGGATTCATATAAAAACTAGTCATCTTTCTCTGAAAAACTGGGAGGATGATATTCTAAAATAAGTAAGGCACCCCAGGTCATTTTACCCTGATGAGAAGAGTGCACGCTTAATGGTCAATGCAAGAGTTTTAATCATTTGGTAAACAGTGTTCCCCTTTCGATAGACATTCAGCAGCAGGCTGTTAAAATGGACCTTACAGAGAGTCAGCTAAGGTTTGGGCATTGATCGCCAAAATGTATGTGTGACCACATATTAATAAATGTAGTACAGTTTCATGTATTTATGATTAAGTATAAATTGTGGAAATTTGTAAGTTGCAAAAGTTATTAAAATAACATTGCCTGAACTAGGGAGACCTGGAGCTGCCTGAGCTGGGGCAGTGAAGACTCACTCTGCAGGCTGACCCCAAAGGAAAGAGCCCAGGGGCTCGGCAGGACTGCCCAGCCACTGGTGTTCCTCGCTCAAGTGCCCGAGATGGTGCTGTGGGCTGTCCGTGAACACCAGTGGGATGAGGAGCCCATGAGCGTGCATGGAGAATGCATCTGGGGCCTGGCAGGGCTCATGACAGCACCATGATGAATCTTTCCAGAAGCCCGAAAGTCTCAGGGTTTGCTGGACAAAGTCCTCACTCCAGACACTGGCTCATGGGGCAAAAAGTGTAGTGCATGTGTGAGGTTGTTGGGAGAGAAGAGGTCACAACCCCAGGCCCCATGCTGTGATGCATCTGATCTGAACCCTGACAGGCAAAGGGACCAGGCTGCCAGGCCATCTCCTCCCAGGCCAGGAGTCTTGGGACCAGGAGGGGACGAGACCTCCGTTGGTCACAAGCACACCAAGGCTGCCACTCTGACACCCGCCACCCCAGGCAGCTAGGGAGAGAGGAGCTTGGTGACCTTTACAGAAGGTCCTGCAGCGGTCGGCTGCTAAGAGCAGAGTGGAGACAGGGCCAGGGCCACGCTGTGCTGACCCTCTGAGCAGACCCTGTGCGGACCTGCCCTCAGAGCTCTCACCAAGGATAGGTGCTGGGATCCCATGGTGGGTGAGCAGGAGGGTGCTGAGGAAAGAAGGGGTCTCCTCCCCACCCCCACAGCCTTGGACCTGCCAGGAGAATGTGCCCGGAGTCCCGTCAGCACAGCTGCCCCTCCCTCCACCCTGCTCCACAGCCACTGCCCTCGAGCTCTCCGAAGCCCACCCTGCCTGGGGCCAGGGCAGAATCACATGGCTTCCTGCTTGGTGGCAGCAGGTGCCTGCAACTCTAATAAAGGTCATGAAAAAGAATCTAACATCACCAAAAGTAAGAGATGTCTGTGGCTATGTTTCTCACAGAAAACCTCAGCCCAGCTCTGGCGACAGGTTTCTGTTGGCTCAGCCCTCAAAGCCTCACAAGGGCAGAATCAGGAAGATGCCCCTAATCCCAGCTCTGCCTTCTGCCTGCCTGGGCCCTGTCCACTGGCTTCCCCCCATTCACAGCCTTTTCCCAAACAGAAGGCTAAAGTGGGTTGGGAGGGCTCTTTCCCTCATGCCCATTTATCCCCTCAGAACTCAACCTGCATTTCTTTGCTGAAGAGCATGACTAAAATGAAATTCACTCAAACTCGGGTTCACTGACAGCCAAGACAATCATGTGGACGTGTGTGGAGCACAGCTTAACAGACCGATAAGACGCTTAGGAACAGCACGTGTTCAAGGACCTTCAAGGAATTGCTTAAAAAGTCAGAACAAACTTCAGATTCAGTGGCCACACCTTCCCGGGCCCCCATCACCCATGGCACAGATGTCTGTGCCACATTCACACAAGCAGACATTGCCATGGCATTCCGGGGTGGGGGCCGGTCTTTGTGTCTGTTTTGTGAGCAGTGGTCCATCTTTACAATGCAAGCCTCACTTGGATAAATGAAGAAAGCTCGACCCAGCATGGAAGGCCCAGGAAGGACATCTCAGGGTAGTTTTTGAACCCTTCATTAGTCATGAACAAATGTAGCTTTATGGAGGGCCCTAAGTGTGTTTAATGGTGGGTCCCACGATCTCAACGAAGGAGAGCCAGCATTCCCAGAAAGCGTCCCAAGCCCTGTGCGAAGCTCCTCGCAGAGCAAGGGGTCCTTCCTCAGCAGCACTCAGAAAAGCCCCTGTTCATAAAAGGAGAGTTTCACACGGAGCCCAGCAGAAGCTTAGGGAGGTGAGCTGCAGG
This sequence comes from Alouatta palliata, assembly GCA_004027835.1. NCBI lineage: Eukaryota > Metazoa > Chordata > Mammalia > Primates > Atelidae > Alouatta > Alouatta palliata. The sequence goes on along the minus strand of PVKV010028116.1, from coordinate 6,659 downwards.
CTGGTGGCCTCGTGTGTCAGGGGCGAAGTTCTCTGCTGGGGAGGAGAACAGGGGCTCTGGCTCAGGTCGCTTGTTTCTCTGCAGGGTAAACAGTCGTCATGCAAAGTCTCTGCCCACCAACGTTGTGTCAGCCTTATGGCAAGAGCTGTATTTATATTATTTAATTCTCACAGTTACCCTGTGGAGCAGGCAGCATCACTATCCCAGTTTTGCAGTTGGGACGGTAGGGACAGTGTGTTGATCCATCTTGCCATGCTATGAAGTACCTGAGGCTGGGTAATTTATAAAGAAAACAGGTTTAATTGCCTCACGTTCCACATGGCTGTACAGGCATGACTCTGCTCTGCTCTGCTTCTGGGGAGGCCTCCGGGAGCTTTCACCCATGGAGCAGGTGGAGCCGGTGTGTTACACGTGAGAAACGAAGTGAGAGAGAGGGGTGAGGTCCCAGACTCTGTAACAACCAGATTGCACCCGAGCTCACTACATGAGGAGGGCACCGAGCCATTCTTGAGGGTCTTCCCCGTGACCCAATCACCTCCAGCAGGCGCCATCCCCAACGCTAGAGATCACATTTCAACATGAGATTTGGAGGGACAATACATTCAGACCGTATCATCATGCCTCTGTCCCCTATATCTCATATCCTCACATTGCAAAACACAACCCTGCTCTCCCAACAGCCCCCCAAAGCCTTAACTCATTCAGCGTCAATTCAATCAGAGTCCAAATCCTCATCTGAGACTCAAGGCACGTTCATTCCTGACCTATGAGCTGTAAGATCAAAAGGAAGTTATTTGCTTCCCAGATACAATGATGGCACAGGCAGTGGGTAAACATTCCCATTCCGAGGAGAACTTGGCCAAAAGAAAGGAGCAAGAAACCCCGCACAGGTCTGGAACCCAGCAGGGCAGACGTGAAATCCTAAAGCGCCAGAACAATCCCTGACTGCACGCCTCGCATCCAGGGAGCAGTGGTGCATGGGGTGGGCCTCCAAGGCCCTGGGCATCCCCACCCTATAGCTGTGCTTGACAGACCATGAGGCTGCACAAGTTGGAGTCTAGTGCCCGTAGCTTTTCCAGGCTGAGCTTGCCAGCTGCCAGTGGCCCTGCCATTCTGGAATCTGAAGGGCGGCAGCCCTGTCCCCACAGCTCCACTAGGCACTTCCCCGGTAGGGACTCTACATGGGGTTGCCACTCCACAGGTCCCCTCTGTACTGCCCTGGCAGAGCCTTTCTGTGGGGGCTCCACCCCTGCAGCACCCAGGCTTTTTCATGCATCCTCTGAAAACTAGGCAGAGGCTGCCAAGCCTCAGCTCTTTCACTCTATGTACCTTGCAGGCTTAACACCATGTGGGAGCTGCCACACTTGCAGCTTACACGCTCCAGAGCGGCAGCCCAAGCTATACCTGGGGACCTGCGAGCCACAGCTAGAAGAAAAGCAGTGAGGCTATGGGGAGCATCTGCCCAAGGTGGCAAAGGGCAGTGGTGGTCCAGGCCTGCCCCCAAAAACCATTCTTTCTTCCCAGACCTCTGGTCCTATGATGGGAGGGACTGTCCCAAAGCTTTGGAGACCTTTTTCCCATTGTCTTGAATATTAGCATTTCGCTCCCTTTTAGTTATGCAAATTTCTCTAGCAAGTGGCTTCTCTGCAGCCCGCCTGCATTCCTCTCCTGAAAAAGTGTTTTCTTTCTCTACCGCATGGCCAGGCTGCAACTTTTTCAAACTTCTGTGCTTTGCTTTCTTTTTAATTATACTTTCCAATTCAGGGACATTCCTTTGTTCCTGCATCGGATTTAGACTATTAGAAGCAGCCAGGTCACATCTTGAAAGCTTTTTTGCTTAGAGATTTCTTCCACCAGATACCCTAGATAATCAGTCTTAAGTTCAACCTTCCACAGATCCCTAGGACAGGGACATAAGGCAGCCAAGCTCTTTGCTAGATCATAACACGCACAAGCTTTGTTCCAGTTCTCAATAACGTCCTCATCTGAGGCTCCACTAGCCTGAGAGAAGGAGCAAGGTCCCAGATTCTGGAACAAGCAGATTGCACCTAAACTCACAAGTTCATGGTCCATTCTTCCTATGCATTTCCTGTGGTACCTACGCATTTCCTGTGGTACCTATGCATTTCCTGTGGTACCTACGCATTTCCTATGGTACCTATGCATTTCCTATGGTACCTACGCATTTCCTATGGTACCTACGCATTTTGGTCACAACCACTTTATCAGTCTCTAAAAAGTTCTATACTTTCCCTCATCTTCCTGTCTTCTTTTGAGCCCCCCAAACTCTTCCAACCTCTGCCCGTTACCCAGCCCAAAGCCGCTTCTACATCTTCAGGTATCTTTAGAGCAATGCCCCACTCCTCAGTACCAATTTTCTGTGTTAGTTCATTTTTGCATTGGTATAAAGAAATACATGAGGCTGGGCAATTCACAAAGAAGACATATATGAGGCCAACAAACATATGAAAAAATGCTCATCCTCACTAGTCATTAGAGAAATGCCAATCAAAACCACATTGAGATACCATCTCACGCCAGTTAGAATGGCAGTCATTAAAAAATCTTGAGACAACAGATGCTGGAGGGGATGTGGAGAAATAGGAACACTTTTACACTGTTGGTGGGAGTGTAAATTAGTTCAACCATTGTGGAAGACAGTGTGGTGATTCCTCGAGGACCTAGAAATAGAAATTCCATTTGACCCAGCAATCCCATTACTGGGTATATATCCAAAGGATTATAAATCGTTCTACTATAAGGACACATGCACACGAATGTTCATTGCAGCACAGTTTACAATAGCAAACACCTGGAACCAACTCAAATGCTCATCAATGAAAGACTGGACAAGGAAAATGTGGTACATATACACCATGGAATACTACGCAGTCATAAAAAACGATGAGTTCATGTCCTTGGTAGGGACATGGATGAACCTGGAAACCATCATTCTCAGCAAACTGACACAAGAACAGAAAATCAAACACTGCATGTTCTTACTCATAGGTGGGTGTCAAACAATGAGAACACATGGACACAGGGAGGGGAGCATCACACACTGGGGTCTGTTGGGGGGTCCAAGGGAGGGACAGCAGGGAGGTGGGGAGGTCGGGGAGGGATAACATGGGGAGAAATGCCTAATACAGGCGACAGGGGGAGGGAGGCAGCAAACCACATTGCCATGTATGTACCTATGCAACAATCCTGCATGATCTACACATGGACCCCAGAACCTAAAGCACAATAAAAAATATATTTTACAAAAATAAAATATAGAGGAAAAAAAGAGGTTTATTTGGCTTGCAGTTCTGCAGGCTGTACAAGCATGGTACCAGCATCTGCCCAGCTTCTGGGGAGGCCTCCAGGAGCTTTGACTCAAGGCAGAAGGTGAAGGAGGAGCAGGCACAATATACGGCAAGAAACTGAACAAAAGAGAGGAAAGGACACATGTTGAGAAAGGGAGTAAGAGACGAAGAGGGTCCCAGTCTCTTAACAACCAGATTTGAAGTGAACTCGCTATTGTGAGGAGGGTACCAAGTCATTCATGGGGGATCTGCCTCCATGATCCAAAATCCCACCACCCCCATCTCCAGTCTTGGGGATCACATTTCAACATGAGATTTGGAGGGAACAAATATTCAAGCCATATCAGAAAGGTTAAGAAACTTACCCAAGGTCACACAGCTAACAAATGTCAAAGAGTGTGTTGTATTAATTAGTCTGTTTTCATGCTGCTGATAAAGACACACCCCAGACTGGGAATAAAAGAGATTTAATTGCACTTACAGTTCCACGTGGCTGGGGAGGCCTCAGAGTCATGGCGGGAGGTGAAAGGTACTTTTTACATGATGTGGAAAGAGGAAATCAGGAAGAAGCAAACAGGAAAAAACCTGATAAGCCCATCAGATCTCATGAGACTTATTCACTATCAGGAGGATAGCACAGGAAAGATTGGTCCCCATGATTCAATTACCTCCCCCTGAGTCCCTCCCACAACATATGGGAATTCTGGGAGATGTAATTCAAATTGAAATTTGGGTGGGGACACAGCCAAACCATATCATTGCACTCCTGGCCTCTCCAAATCTCATGTCCTCACATTTCAAAACCAATCATGCCTTCCCAACAGTCCCCCAAAGTCTTAACTCATTTCAGCATTAACCCAAAAGTCCACAGTTTAATGCCTCATCTGAGACAAGGCAAGTCCTTTCTACCTATGAGCCTGTAAAATCAAAAGCAAGCTAGTTACTTCCTAGATACAATGGGGGTACAGGTATTGTGTAAATGCAGCTGTTCCAACTAAGAGGAACCAGCCAAAACAAAGGGGCTACAGGCCCCATGAAGTCCCAAATCCAGTGGGGCACTAAAATTTTCAAGTTCCAATATGATCTCCTTTGACTCCAGATCTCATATCCAGGTCACGCTGATGTAAGGGGTGAGTTCCCACGGTCCTGGGCAGCTCTGCCTCTGTGGCTTTGAAGGGTACAGCCTCCCTCCTAGCTGTTTTCATGGGCTGGTGGTAAGTGTCTGTGGCTTTTCCAGGTGTACAGTGCAAGCTGTCAGAGGAGCTATCACTCTGGGATCTCTTCATGGCCCTCTTCTCAAGCTTCACTAGGCAGTGCCTCAGTCAGGACTCTGTGTGGAGGTTCCCACCCCACATTTCCCTTTCACGCTGCCCCAGGAGAGGTTCTCCATGAGGGCAACCCCCTCACCCCACAAAAGATTTTTGCCTGGGCATCCGGGCATTCCCACACATCTTCTGAAATCTAGGTGGAGATTCCCAAACCTCAATTCCTGACTTCTGTGCACCTGCAGGCCCAACACCACGTGGAAACTGCCCAAGCTTGGGGCTCCCACCCGCTGAAGCCACAGCCCAAGCTGTACGTTGGTTCCTTTCAGCCACGACTGGGGTGGCTGGGACACAGGACACCAAGTCCCTAGGCTGCACACAGCACAGGGACCCTGCGCCCAGCTCATGAAAACACTTTTTTCTCCTGGGCCTCCAGGCCTGTGATGGGAGGCCATCAAGGTCTCTGACATGGCCTGGAGACATTTTCCCCATGGTCTTGGGGTTTAACATTAGGCTCCTTGCTGCTTATGCAAATTTCTGCAGCAATCTTGAATTTCTCCCCAGAAAATGGGTTTTACTTTCCTATTACATAGGCTACAAATTTTCCAAATTTTTATGTTCTGCTTCCTCTATAAAACTGATGATTTAATAGTACCCAAGTCACCTCTTGAATGGTTTGCTGCTTAGAAATTTCTTCCACCAGATACCCGAAATCATCTCTCTCAAAGTTCAAAGTTTCACGTATCTCTAGGGCAAGGGCAACATGTCTTTGCTAAAACATAACAAGTGTCACCTTTGCTCCAGTTCCCATCAAGTTCCTCATCTCCATCTGAGACCACCTCAGCCTGGACCTTATTGTCCTATCACTGCCAGCATTTGGAGGAAAGCCATTGGACAAATCTCTAGGAAGTTCCAAACTTTCACACACTTTCCTGTCTTCTTCTGAGCCCTCCACACTGTTCCAACCCCTGCCTGTGACCCAGTTCCAAAGTTGCTTCCACATTTTCCAGAATCTTTCCAGCAGCGCCCCACTCTACTGGAACCAATGTACTGTATTAGTCTGTTTTCACATTGCTGATAAAGACAGACCTGAGACTGGGGGACAAAAAGAGGTTTAATTGGACTTAAGTTCCACATGGCTGGGGAGGCCTCAGAGTCATGGCGGGAGGCGAGAGAAAACGAGGAAGAAGCAAAAGCAGAAACCCTAATAAACAATCAGATCTCGCGAGACTTAGTCACTGTCACAAGAATAGCAAGTGGAAACCTGATAAACAATCAGATCTCGTGAGACTTAGCCACTGTCATAAGAACAGCACGGGAAAGACCGACCTCCATGATCCAATTACCTCCCCTGGCTCTCTCCCACAACACGTGGGAGTTCTGGGAGATACAATTCAAGTTGAGATTTGGGTGGGGACACAGAAAATCGTATCAGAGTGGGTGTGAGCCAGAGGACCTGGACTCAGAGTCTCTGCTTTTGACTGAGGTCCTTCCGCTGCCTTTGCTGAAATTGGGAAGCAGCAGCTCTCTCTTTCTGGAAGAAAGTTTGTACCTGGACTTCAGTGAGACATGCTCAGAGAGTCCATGAAATAGTCCAGTCGGCTGCGTCTTCAGCATCCTCTGGTGTCTGGTGACGGCAGAGCTTATTGTCCTCAGAGCAGCAGGAGTGACCCACACAGGAATAAAGCCACCAACTGAGCCCACAGCTCCCTCCTAGGCCCCTCTGGACATGGCTCTCATGGCCTCTGTGATCTGAAAATTCCAGAGAAAAGCAGTGTCATCTTAGACAGGGGACTGATATGAGAACTAGGAGGGAACTCTGCACCCCTGTAGCAGAGGACAAGCCTGAAGCAGCGGATGCATATGAGAACTGGGGGGTGGAGGGAGCTTGCACTCCTGCGGTAGAGAATAAGCCTGAAGCAGGGGACTGGTTTGAGAAGCAGAAGGGAGCCCTGCACCCCTGCAGCAGAGGACAAGCCGGAAGCAGGGGACAAGCCAGAAGCAGGGGACAGGCGGGGAGCAGGGGACAGGCGGGGAGCAGGGGACAGGCAGGAAGCAGGGGACAGGCGGGGAGCAGGGGACAGGC
>PVKV010028115.1:0-25445 GCA_004027835.1 Alouatta palliata | reverse complement strand
TGCAGCTGGGAGCTCCAGCACCCACGACGGAGCCTCGGAGAACCAGGCGTGAGGGCCGCTCGTCAAGCCACTTCAGGACTTTCATGTGCCCTCGGCACTTTGCCTTTGTGGGCACCACTGCTTTACTATTGCTGCCACAAACTTAGTGGTTTAAACCAGAAATTTATTCTCTTGTAGTTCTGGAGGTCAGAAGTCTTAAAATCAGGGCTGCATTCCCTCCGTGGGCCCTAAGGAGAGTCCCTGTCCTTGCCTTTTCCGATGCCTGCAGGCCCCTCCTCCATCTTCAAAGCCAACCGCAGCCAAGTCCTTCTCAAGTTGCCATATCTCTGGCTTTTCCTCCCGCCTCCTTCTTCCATATTTAAGAACTTTAGTGATTACATTGGGCCCACCCAGATCATCCAAGAAAATCTTTCTACCCTAAGGTCAGACAATTTGCAGCCTTAATTTCATCTGCAAACTTAATTCTTTGCCATGTAACCAACTATATTCATAGGTTCCAAGGGTTAAGATATTGACATCCTGTGGGTGGATGCGGAGGCAGGAGCAGGGAGAGGACATGCAGGGCGGTGGTGTGATTATTTTGCCAACCATGGGCCCCTTCCTCCAAAAAAAGGTTTTTTTTAAATCATACTTTATGACTATGGTTGTACAAAGATGAATATATTAATATTACATATTAGTATGTTTTCTTCAACCAAGAAGTTTGGGTTCTTCTTTTCATTTTAAAAGAAATCAAATGCTTTCATGGGCCCCAGGCACTGCATCTCCTGCATCTGAGGGGTAAGTCAGCCCTAGGGAAGCCATGCAGTGGCCCCAGCCCCAACTCAGAAGCACTCGGGTAAAGCACACACAAGTTCAGGGCCCGTGGAGGTGTCTACACTTGCAGGAGCACAACACAGGAGAAAGCCTTGAGCAATAGTGTTGTGCGGAAGGATATACACTGGACAGGAAGGAGGGGGCAGAAAGGACAGGATTTTACCATGAGGCAAAGAGGATCCTGTGGTTGAGTGTGTGTCCCTCCGAAATTCACATGTTGGAACCAAATCTCTAATGTGATTGTATTAAGAGGTGGGGCCTTTGGGGAAGAGCAGAGCCCACATGAACAGATTAGTGCTCTTATAAAAGAGGGTGAAGCGAGCAACTGAGTGTCTTTTGTTTTTCCACCTTTTCCGCCATGGGAAGAGAACATAGAATTCATTCCCTCCGGAGGATGCAGCAAGACACCATCTTGAAACAGAGAGGATCCCTCAAAAGACATGGAATCTGCCAGCACTTTGGTCTTGGACTTCCCAGCTTTCCGAACCGTGAGAAATAAATTTCTATTATTTATAAGTTTCCCAGTCTAAGGTATTTTTGTTATAGCATCATGAACAGATTAAGACAGAAGGTTAAGCCATGTTACTCTGGGTTTCTAAACCTGTTTTCCTGTCCATACAATGAGAGAAGAAAGGAACCTACATGGGCAGGGTTATGGTGAACAGCACAGGAGGTGACACAGGCAAAGTGCCCCACAGCCCTGGTATAGGGAACCCACATGCTTTTATTTTTAAAAAGTTCCTGCCAACCAAATTTATGCCAACAAAATACAGATGTGCTATAGGAGTATTTTCATAAAATGTCAGATGCTACTTCTTAGCGGTAACATGATTCAGTTGCCATGCCTTTCCTGGGTGTCCTCTGGAGGCAAGGCGCTGGGGGTGCTGGAGGTCCCAGCTAAGGATGAAAAGGGAGATGGGGCTTGGGGGTACTGAGAGGTAGGCAGAGGTGAGATGAGGCCACCTGGTAAATGAGAAATGCTTCAGCTTATTGTGTCTCTGTTATGTGTCCAGACTGTGCTCATGGCTTTCCACAGGCATCTCACAACACTCAGCAAGCTGAGAAGGTGAGGCGTCTCCTCTTCCCACAGTCCACGAAACTGAGGCTTGGAAGGGCAAGACGGCCACTGGCCCACCCACCTACTCAAGACCAGTGGCACCTGCCTCCGAGTTGATGATGCTAGGACCACACAGAGCAAGTGAGGGCCATCAGAGGACCGAGGATGTGGTCTGAGCACATTTCAGCTTGGCTGGAGAGAAGATAGAGGAATGGGGTAGGGGTGGCATGAGAGCAGGACCCTCCGTGAAAGGGAAGGAGACCCAAGAAAAGAGCAGCAACAGCAGACGCCTAGAGGGCACTCGCTACATGCCAAGGACAATCTTAACTGCTTGATGTGAATTAACTCATTTAATCCCCACAACAACCCTCTGTGGTAGCTATTATTACATCTGCATCTTACAGATGAAGAAACTGAGGCCCTGAAAGGCTCAGAAACAGGTTCAAGGATATGCAGCTCAGTAGGTCTGGAATACCAGTCTCGCTCCAGAATCTGAGCCACTCTTTGACACCGGTGAGGACCTGGTCATCAGGGGACAGAGAGCAAAGAAGCAGAGCTGCATCCCCACAGGGTGTGCTGGAGCAGATTTCCTCCCAGTGATCTCTGTGCTGAAAAGCCCCCTGTGCTAGGCAGACTCTGGCTTGGCAAAGGCTGTTCAGCCTCCAGAGGAGACAAGGTCAGGAGGGGCTGGTCACAGAGACTTGCCCTGTGCAGGGCTCTAATCCAGCACTGGAGATTCCAGGGCAAACCACCTGCCTGCTCCCCAGGAGCACCATCAGTGCAAGAACAAACAAATAGACAAGTGGTCAAACAAAGCCAAGAGAGGACATAAAGCAACTGAGGCTGGGTCTTAAAAGTTGGGCAAAGAAGGCCTCTGAGCACAAGGAGGGTTGGGTCTGCAGGCAGAGGGAATGGCAAGCGCAAAGGCCCCAGGGCAGCGGCAGGCCTGGTGTGTCTGTGGAATGAAAAGGAGGCTCCTGGGCTGGAGTGAACGAGCAGAGAGAGTTCAGATGGGCAGTAGGAGCTCGCCTCCAGAGGGCCTTGCGGGTTGCTACTGCCTGGCTGTTTGACCTCTCCAAATGCCAGGCGGAAATCCCATCCTGTGTTGGAGGTGCAGCTTAATGGGACGAGTCTGGGTCATACAGAAGATCCCTCATGAATTGATTCATGCCCCCCTGTGTGGGGGTGCAGGGGATGCTGAGTGAGTTCTTGCTCTATTAGGTCCCCCAAGCTTCCACGAGAGCTGGTTGTTAAAAGGAGCTTGGCACCTTTCCCCTCTCTCTCGCCTCCGCTCTCCCCATGTGATCTTTGCACACGCCAGCTCCCCTTTGCCTTCCAGCATGAGTGGGAGCAGCTTGAGGGTCTCACCAGATGCAGATGCGGGCACCATGCATCTTGCACAACTGCAGAACTGTGAGCCAAATAAACCTCTTTTCTTTATAAATTATCCAGCCTCAGAGATTCCTTTATAGCAATACCAACGGACTAAGACATGACTCAAGGGGTGGGGGCATTAGTGAGCTAATCAGGGGAGGGGGCCCACAGTAAGGGGCCTCCCCACCAAGAAACAGAGGGAAGCAAAGGCAGGGTGCACCCAGCAACCATCTGGGAGATTTCCTGGGAAGTCACAGCTGGGGAACAAGGACCATCAAATAAAGCAGGGTGGAAGCTTCCAACCCAGTAACAAACTCTAAAATTGTTTCCGTTTCAGAGATTTCCCCATCTGAGAGCTCACACCTTCATCATCAACATCCAGAAAGCCAAATCCAAGCCATACAGCGCCTTGTGAAAGCTTTATTTAATTTCAAATAACTACTCCTGCATTGCTAAAATTTAACATAAAATGCAGAAATACATGCCTGGCCTTCTACTTGAACTTAGAGATGTTTTCATTAAAACCCTTCTATTTTATGCCAAACCCTTTGGTTCAGAAACTGACAGTTTTCAAAGAGGTTAGAAAGGAGTTTGCAAATTTCTCTCTCCCCAGCCCCCCATAGGTGCCAAACATTTCATTTCACCCTTAAGCGAGGAGACACAGCATGACACATTCTGAAAACACATACACCCTCTCTCCCGAGAAGACGGGTGAATGATTTATGAAGTGCTGGCCTCACTTTGCACTCTGCTTCTGAGCTCCTGGCCTGGCCCTGCGCCTTCTCTCTGCACTGTGGCAGGCTGCTGCCATGTGGGCCCAGGTCCCCTGGGAGGAACGAGGGGACACAGAGGCCAGGAGGGTGCCTCAGGGGAGCAGAAAGCTGGATCCAGTGGAAGAGAAAGAGTGGACTTGCTGAACGCTTCTTACTGTGAAAATAGGAACCTCAGCCAAGGAGGGTGCTTGGGGAGGTTCGGGCTCCCCGACACCCCGGACTCAAGTCCTCCAGCTGCCTCTGTATTTGCCTCTGCCCTTCTCACCTTCCTTTCCACTTCTGCTAGAGACCCCACTGTCACTTCAGCTGCCTCCTCATCTCTCCTGACCCATGCATGGTCCAGTGTCCCCCGGAGATACCCCCAACAGGGACAGTGCTGAGCGACCAGCCCCCAAGCCTCAAGATTCCCAGAAGTCTGCTCCTTTGGAATCTCCCCTTGGCTCCATCTCAGCCCCTTGCACCCTGACCCCAGTCATCAACTCCACTGCCCCCTGGGGTCCTCAAATAGGGCCACTGTCTTCCCCTGCCAATCCTCCATCACTTCTGAAGCCTCATCTCCCACAGGGGCTACTGAACCTGCCCTGAACCTCCAGGGAATCAGCCCTTTGGCTTGAATTCCTGCCCCACCAGCCCTGAGCCTCACAACCCCTCACTCCCAACACAGTCTGTGCCACCAGTGGCACAGTGACCTCCTTCCTGATCTCCTTGAGCTCCAACTGCCACCAACTCCACTGCCCCTAGTGGACATACCCCCCAGCGTGCAATGGTATGTCCTAGGGGACAATGACAATTCCACATTCTCCCAGCACCCACTGAGCCCTCTCTGCAACTGGAGGAAGATGGTCCCTGTCCTTTTTCTCAATGCAGACCTTGCACTCTCTGAGTTTCCAGCCTCAAATCCCAAACACTCCCTGTCTGCAGAGGACCCTACCTCCTACTTCACCAAGAATGTGAAACCCTTTGGGGTGAAGGCTCAGAACACCCCTCAGTACTGCTCCCTACCTTTACTATCTCAGGGTACAGGAGAACGTCCTCCTTTCCAGGTGAGCCCCTGGCCCAGTGTCAGCCCTTCAGGGACCTGCCCCATCAGTCACTCCCAACTAACTTTCCCTTCACCTGGATCTTCCCCCAAAGTGAGATCTCAGGGAAAAGGAGACCCTCCTCCCTTCCAGGTGAGCCTCTGACCCAGTGTCAGCCCCTCAGGGATGTGCCCCATCAGCCACCTGCCACTAACTTCTCCTTCACCTGGATCCTCCCCCTAGGTGAGGAACACCCAGATTCCCAAAAAGCAAGGAGGGAAATTCGCCTTTCTTGTCCTGGTCTTCATTCTGATGTTGACATCTTGCCTACTCCTTTCCTTCACCATCAGAATCCTCCAAAGAAAAGCTGAACATGGACCCCCTGCTGAGACTTTCCATTGCCAAACAGAAAATGAGCTTCTCAGGGTTCAGGGCGGAGCCTCCCCGTCCTTGTGTTCTCAGGCACAGAGCCTGGCTCACAGCAGAAGTTCCATCCATCTTCTTCTCATTAGCCTAACTCCTTCTTACAAATTCAGCCCACCAGCTAACCTTCCTCAGCCCTCACCTCACAAATTCACTCATCAAATCACTGCCTCTCTTGAAGGACAAATGCACAGACTTCAAGAGATACAGGGAATCATTTTGTCAATTAAAGAGCTAAAATGGAAAAGATTTGATTATTTCAAACTTTCAAATCATTAGAAGCATCTATTCACCTCAAGCAGAATAATTAACTTTTCAATCATCACATTGGTTATAACTGTTAACACTCATATATCTAATATACTTTCTGTCATTAGGGAAATAAAAGATTGCCTTTTTATTAGTATACTAACATTTGACAAAATTACAGTGCAGTGGGGAAGAATAATTTATAATTGTGAAAAATATAAACAATCTGGTTGTTTTAATGATATTGATCGAATAATTTATATTTTTATAAATTATTATATTACTTTCAAATAGCATGAATTATTTGGAAAACTAATAAAACTGTGATTGTAGAACTTATCATCAACTTGGTTATGAGCTGGTGTCAGGACCGCAGTGGCTGAGTCTCACGACCTCGCCGCTTCGTCTCTCCCGTTTGTCTCCCAGGTCTCACAGCAGCTCCCCTGTGCCCATCTCACGTTGGTATGCTCCTTGCTAAGTCTAGTAGACCCAGGAAGGTATTGGACTCTTCCACTAGATTGAAAGCTCCCTGCAGGCAGGGCCATTTCTTGCTCACTTTTATATCCCAAGTGCTTATTGTAGAGCACTTGATAAACATCAGAGGAATAAATTAATAGACATCCAGAGAGTATCAAAAAGAAATAAGATTATGAATATTCATTTTAAAATCCAACTCTAGGGCCAGGCACAGTGGCTCATGCCTGTAATCCCAGTACTTTGGGAGGCTGAGACAGAAGGATTACCTGAGGTCACTATTTCAAGACCAGCCTGGCGAATATGGTGAAATCCCGTCTCTACAAAAAATACAAAAATTAGCTGGGCACTGTGACAGGTGCCTGTAATCCCAGCTACTCCAGAAGCTGAAAATCAGGTGATCCTGGGAGGTGGAGGTTGCAGTGACGTGAGATCGTGCCTCTGCACTCCAGCCTGGGTGACAGAGCGAGATTCCATCTCAATAATAAAATAAAATCCAACTATAAACATCTTGCAAAGGAAAAGTGTATTTCTTAAGTGTATATTGTAACTCCAACTGTTAGTCAAGTCCTTCTGCATTTTAACAACCAGCTAGAAGCCACTCTGAACAGCAACATCCATTTGGAAAAATCTACGGGGCTGGCAAGTCCCTCCCTTTCCATTTCCAAAACATTACCAACCAAAATGCAAAACACTGTGAGACTCGGGTGTGCTCTGCACCCTTAACTAGAAAACACAAACTCTTTTTTTATTTAGATGGAGTTTTGCTCTTTTCACCCAGGTCGAGTGGTGCAATGGCACAGTCTCAGCTCACTGCAGTCTCTGCCTCCCGGGTTCAAATCTCCTGCCTCAGTCTCCCTAGTAGCTGGGATTACAGGCATCTGCCACCACACCCAGATGATTTTTTGTATTTTCAGTACAGACAGGGTTTCACTATGTTGGCCAGGCTGGTCTCGAACTCCTGACCTCAGGAGATCCACCCACCTCAGCCTCCCAAAATCCTGGAATTACAGGCATGAGCCACCGCGCCCAGCAGAAAACTCAAACTCAAATTCCAACTCTGCCATGGCTTGTCTTGGTGTAAATTCCACTTCTGCCTGCGCTCCTGTAGGACCTGGGAAGTAGGAATGGGCAACGGGACAGTGAGCAGGATGATAACCTGCACAGATCACCCTTGAGCTGTTTACTAGCCTCCTGCACACAGATATTTTGTCCTCCAGGGGTGTTTCTGTGAGGGGGAAACAGGAGGGCCAGTCGGCAACTCTCCCCGTATCCTCACATTCATGCAAAGCAGCTTCTTCTGTCTATATTTTCCAAATATTTCCAAGAAAGATTTTGAGAGAAGAATCTATACTTCAACATAAAGCTTGAAAACCACAGTTACAGATAAACCCAAAGACGTGTGGCAGGAAGAGCTACCACTGACTGTGCACTTATTATGTGCTGGGTCACTTAAAACATCAAAATTTCATTTTACCCTCACCACACCTTTTTGAGATAGAGAGTAGGTATCCCATTTTTAGAGAAGAAGAAACTGAGGGTCAGAGAAAAGAAATCTCAAAACCACCAAGGGCCGAAAGCCCTGACGCAGCGACTGCTCTACAGGAGCCGTCCAGCTCCAGATACCTGTGGCTTCCCAAGCTTCTCTTCCCAAACCCCTCCACACTCCCCTCTTACATGTATAATATAATTAAATGCTCGTTAGTGTATCATCATAGATTAATTAACTCATTATCAGTCCATGTGAATGAGTGTTTGTTGACTTTTTACTTCACAATGACACCCGTTCATTAAAAGAGTTATTTCTTGCACATCTAATAGACGCCTGGTCCTGGTAAGGTCCCAGGAATAAAGACTGCCAAGGCATGGCTCTGCCTTCAAGGAAGTCACAGGCTAGTGGGAAGAGATATGAAAACCAATCAATGGAAATATTAAAAGTGGTACCATAGCCATCTGTACTGGGAGTAGTGTGGGGATGGGTCATGGCAAGAAAGAAAGGGAGATGACTACCACCTTCTTTACTGTTAGTATTTAATGATATTCATTTTTGACATGTTTTCTGGACATACTGAGAAAGAAAAAGGCTCAGATACCAAGATGTATCCTCATCGCATTTCCTGTTCAGTCCTCGTTGGAGACAGCACTATTCCAAAACTCATCAGTTTTTTTTTCATTGTCCCTGGAGAATAGTTTAGCTTGAAATATATTTAAAAAAATAACTCTTAAAGTAATTCTACCCCTTGCCTTCCCTCTAAGAAGTTCCTGTACTGTTTGAGCCAAGGAAAGATACTGTTCTACTGCGATTTCTTGCTTACCCCAAGCCTTCTTATGTTTCTAGTTGAAACAGAATGTGAGCTTTATACCTACGTTTCGCTTGTTTTCTAATCCAATAATAACCCGACTACTGGGTCTCTAAGGACAGGAGCCAGACAGCTTAACATGCAAGCATTAAGGCAAAAATCCCTGAGGATAATCTCAAACCAGTCTTTTGTTTTCAGTTTTCATTTTTTCTTGAGCAATCCAACTGCCCCCATAAATTCTTGCCTCTCAGAATATCAACAGTGAAAACAATTGTCATGGTAATAAGCTACTAAGAGCAAAATGCATACCACAGAGCAAAAATCAGCATATACATACACAAACACTACTGAAAAGCAAGGCAAAAAAAAACGTGATACGCAAAATGGCATAAATGCATAACCAGCGGTTGTCAAAATGCACAAATTATTCGAGCTCTGAAAATGTTGTAAAAGAAAAGAATTCAAATGAAGAAAAACAGGAAAACACTTTCTCACAACATGATATGTGATAATAGAAAATTGGAACAGTGATAGAGGTGTGGCTAAATAAATTACAGGCCATTAAAAATGATTATTACAAAGCCTGAGTAACAGCATAATGTTACTGATATGTCTTTAAGTTAAAAATAACATAACTGGATATCTAACATGATTACAATATGGGGAAAAAAATCCGTTAGCATAAGGACCATGGAATCATGCATAATGTTTTAAAATTTTGCTGGGTATTATAATATTGTCTTTACAGTAAAAAAAAAAAAAAAATTCAGAGTAAAATAGATGATAAGCCACTGCCTGACAACTGTCACTGTGTAAGAAAGTCCCCTTTGCAGGGACAACAGCAGGGGGTTAAACGTGAGCACAGATTCCAGGTTCATCTCACTTATCCTGCTTTATTTATTAATGTTGACCTTCTAGAAATTAAAATTAATCTACTTAGCAAATTAAACTCTGATTTCATTTGATTGCCAACAAGTAATTAGTAAATACTGAGATGCCAAGACCTGAGATCTGAGAGTAGTATAGACGAGAGGGTGGGGGAGGACTGCAGACAGGAGGGATCTGAGCTCCCAAAGACCACAATCGTTTTCCAATGTCCAGGCATGGGGCATTTGTGATCTTGGCTTCTCGATGTAGGCAGATGTTAGAAGCCCTTGAAGATTTCTTGTATAAGTTCAGAAAGCACCTGAGGTCCTGCTGACCCTACTGTGCCCCTCCACAAAACTCCCAAGCTCTGCATGACCACTATCCACATGGCTGGAGCCACATGACATCCCTACTGGATGCAGCTCTGCCTCCATCTCCACAACCAGCCCTGAGCTGAGGTCGACAGGGTGATTTTCCTCGTACGTTCTTGCTTGCTTGTTGTTAAAATAAACATAACATAAAATTTATCATTTTCACCATCTTTAACTGTACACCTTTGTGGCATTAAGTACATTCACAGTGACTGGCAAGCATCTATCTCCAGAACTTTCCACCAATGCATACGGAACCTCTGTACCTCTTCAACATTAACTTCCAATTCCCCCTTCCTCCTAGCCCTGGCAACGCCATTCTCCGTTCTGCCTCTACAGATCTGACTGCCCTAGGTCATCATGAACGTGGAATCATGCAGTGCTCGTCTTTTGTGACTGGCGGATTGCACTCAGCAGAATGTCTCCAAGCTGTACCCACGTGTAGCATGTGGCAGCATGCCTTCCTCTTTTAGGATGAACAGTGCGTTCCACCATATGTATATGTCATGAGACCAAGGGTTTGCAGGGGCTACAGCTCATCTCTCTTGGGATTACCATCAGGTCACACTTGTCACTGTCCCAGCCTTGGCCCTGAGTGAAATTCTGAGAAATAGGACCCCTTTTCAGTCTCAGGCCTCAAGCTGTGTCATCCTTGACTTCCACTACTTCTCTGGTGGTCCTCCATTTAGGAACCTAGACTTCCAGTCCTTCTTCCCAGGATCTGGACAATCTCAGCTGTCCACCCCAGAACCATGTGCTCACTGCTTGTCCAGAGGTCCTGCCTTGGACTGCAACCTGGCCACCAGTCAGCACACCAATATCTCTTCCCAAAGCCAAGACAGCAGCCACCTGTCTAAACTGCCTAGATTTCACTGAGTTCATCTCTGCTCTAACTGCCAGGCAGATCTCTCTCTCTCCATTACCACACGGGAGGAGGGTGTAGCTCTGAGACACACCTTCCTTCTGGGGAAATCTGTCGACAGTGAGCCCAGCTTCCTGTTCATATTTCAACTTTCTTCCCTTCTACTGCCCATTACCAAACACCTCTCTGAAACTTCCCTGTGTCTGTCCAGATCCTCAAAAGCTAAACCCAAAACAGAGTCCAGAAAGCACATGTCCAGGTACACTCACAGCCAGAGGGAGTTCCTCCCCTGAGTGATGACACCGGTGAATCTGGTCAGGCGCCGGGCGTCCACTTCAATCCACTGGTGGAGGTCATTCCTTCCCGCGCACCATGCTCCGTCGTAAAAATCATTTTCATTAATGCCCGCCTAGAAAGAAAGAAAGCAGTGCTCTTCAAAATGACTCTTAATTGAAGAAAATTAAGGCACATCTTTTCCTGAGACTGAGAGGAAGGGAGGGGGGAAAGGAGACAAAATGAGAAAGGTGTTAAAGAAAAAAATAATAGTGTCCTGAACTCCTCATTCTAAATGATAAAAGGGAGTTACTTAGTATCCACAAGTTGAAAATATTTCAATATACCATGTCCTCTTTTTGCCCAGTGTGAAAGATGAAACTTAACGAGTGCTCCTACTACTCATTCAACTGCACACATAAACCATCTCCCACACAGCAGCCCACGCACGCCAGGTGCTAGGGACGCAAAGGTGAATCGTTCCCTCCCAGAACCTCGCCATCCAGGCAGGAAGAAAGATGTGAAAATAGATGAATTAGAACACAGTGGGGCCTGTGCTATTTCGGTAATATGAGCAAACCGCTGTGGGAGCATTTAAGGACAGAATCACTAACTTAGTGTGGGGCAGACCATAGAGAGAAAGCAAGCCCCAAGACCAGGGTGATACTTGAATTAGGTGTTGAAGGGTAAGACAATCCAGTGAACGTTTGTTAGTATTTAAGTCATTTGACGTGTTCAGTATCAGTTGCTATTACCACCAAAATTCTTTTTTTTTTTTTTTTTTTTTTTTTTTCAGAGATACAGTCTCACTGTGTTGCCCGGGCTGGCCTCAAACTCCTGGGCTTAAGTGATCATCCCTCCTCGGCCTTCTGAATAGCTGGGACTACAAGCGCACGCCACCATGCTTTGCACCGTCATGCCTGAATATCCAAGATAGGTAAAGTTTTTGCTCTGGAATTTTCTCTATATTATCACCATGTGAAGAGACAATTTTCTGAATCCCTGCCTCCCAAAAGGACATTTGAACCAAGTGAAGCATCCTCGTTTACTAAGACCCATTCTGCATTAACCCTATTTTTCCATGGCTATTTCACAAAGCAGTTTCTTATCATCAGATTAAAAAAAATTCTGAATGACAAAAATGATCAGCCAGCCCATCTTCCCTATCTCTGAGCACTTTCAGCTCAAATTCTGGGGACAGCCTTACTTTTAATGGGCAGTAGAAAGGTGAAATTAAGAGTCCAGCTATAGGATTGAACAATTTGGCCAAGGATTCACTGAGCAAAACTCTGTCCATCACGGCACCAGCTAACATAAGTGTTGTATCAGGACAAAACCACATCTAAGGCTCAGCAGATAAGAATATAACTGCCACATAGCCTGAGACATTTACCCTATAGAATCATGGAAACTAGAAGGAACTGTCCGTCAAAGTCTACTGACCAGGATTTGAAATTAAATTTAAGGCTCCTGGTTTTGTCAGCCTGAATATTTTGCTTCTGCCGCCAATCTCAGTTCTTTCTGAGCACACTGGACAGTCAATTAAACGTAGCAGAGTGTCAGGGGAACAGAGAGCCCTTCCCAAAGATGACTCATTGGGAAGTGACAGCCACCTCTGCAAAATCGATTATGAATTTAAAAAGCAAGTGTCTGAGAGAATTCAGTGAAAGAGAAGGTACCAGCCCCAGAGATGGTACAAAATTATACCATCATGCAATAAATGATATTCATATGATGCCTCTGAGAAACCATGAGAAGAATGCATTCATCTCTTTCTCTTTAATAATGTAAGGAAATCGCTGACAAATTCTGGAGAAATTTCGATTAAAAGTTGGTGAAATAAAAGCTTTGATTGTTTAAAGGGTACGCTAGTCTTGAAAACATCACTAACATGGAATCAATATTTCTACTACAGTACCCAAAAAACTGAGAATTAATGCAATTTTCTCAAAAATTAAATTATATGCATTTTTTTAACTTAAAGAAAGCACACCAATGCACCTAACAGACTCAATTTTGCTTAAGATAAATGTGGGAATTATCAACTCTGTAGCAAAGAGAAAACCTGATACTGTCTAACATCAACCTAATAGGGTTTTTCTGTTTCAAGACGATGGGATAAATACATTAGTTTTTCTGTGTTCTTCCCTCAAAAGTCAACCCCAAACAAAGCAAGATACAGAAATACAACTTTGATCTCTTATAAAACCAGAAAACATATAAAAGTTCTAAATTACAATATATGAAGACAGAATCAGATGGAGGAATCCTGAATGACTCAGCAAGAGAAGGAAGTGCAAACATCAAAACCGCACAATGAGAAGCAAGCCACTCAGAACCTTAGAAAGGCCAAGAACCCAGGTTCAAGATGTCTTTGGAAGGTGAGAGTGAGGCAGTAATTGCTTCAAAATGTGTATTAAAAAAACAATTAGGCTGGACACAGTGGCTCACACCTGTAATCCCAGCTACTCAGGAGGTTGAAGCAGGGGAATAACTTGAACCAGGCGGGGAGAGGCTGCAGTGAGCCAAGATCGCACCACTGCACTGTAGCCTGGGTGACAGAGCAAGACTCAGTCTCAAAACAACAACAAAGTTAGTTCCCCATATCTCTACCCCTACTCCACAAAGGATCTGAAATGTTTCTCTAAAAAGAAAGCAAACTGTAGAGACTTTGGACTGGAGACACCAGGCACAGAGAAGAGCAGGGGTGCCATGGTAGATAAAAACAGTAATCTCTGGGGGTATCAGCACACTAAAGAGTGAGAGGCCCCAGCTCCTTCCCACAACCAGCTATAGAACACCACACAGCCAGGCTTATACCAACAGAAAAAAAAGAAATGCAAACCATAATAGAGAGCAGAAAAAAGACTTCAAAAATGTATAATTCAGATGTCTAGAAAGGTCTTGATTTCATGAAACAAGAACAGGATACTCTAAAAAAGGGAAAAACACTGAAAAAGAGCTCTTGGAAATTAAAAATGTGAAAGTTGAAATTTTTTAAATATCAGCAACTTTCAAAATAGAAAGGCCTTCTATTTTTAAAACAGAAAGGCTAAATAGATAAAGAAATCTCACAAAAAGTGAAACAGAACACAAAATTAGACAACAGAAGAAAAATAAGAAAAGCAGAGGAAGAAATCCAGAAGAATTTTAGGGGGGAAAAAACTACCAAATAAAAACTATACTTTCCCAGTTAAGTCTCCAAAACATGAGGAAACTAGTATATGCAATAAACAAATACACGCACCAAGACACATCATTTTGAAACTTCAAAACATCAGAAATAAAGAAAAGATTCTAAAAGTTTCCAATGAGGAAACAAGCAGTAAAATGAATACATACAAAGAAAGAAAGAGGAATAAGAATGATACCAGAATTCTCAATGGCAGCATCTGAAGCTAGAAGAACAGAGGGATAGCGCCTTCAAAATTCTAAAGGGAAAGATTTTTCATCCTAGAATTTTTATGCTTAGCCAAACTATCAATCACGATGGCAAAATAAAGACATTTTCAAATTCACAGATTCTCCAAAAATTTATTCTTCATACACCATTTCCATGAAGCTACTAAATCAGCAGTTCCCAACCTTTTTGGCATCAGGGACCAGTTTCATGGAAGACAATTTTTCCACCAGCTGGGGGTAGGGGATGGTTTTGGGAGCATTTAAGTGTATTATATGTATTTTGCACTTTATTTCTACTGTTAGTACACTCTAATATATAATAAAATAAAATTATACAACTTACCATAATGTAGAATCAATGGGAGCCTGAGCTTGCATTCCTGCACCTAGACATTTTCATTAGGAGATGATGGGAGACAGTGACAGATCATCAGGCATTAGATTCTCATAAGGAGCATGCAACCCAGATCCCCTACATGCACAGTTAACAATGGGTTTGTGCTCCTTTGAGACTGTAATGCCACTGCTGATCTTACAGGAGGCGGAGCTCAGGCCATAACACAAGCAATGGGGAGTGGCTGTAAATACAGATGAAGCTTCACTCTCTGGCCTGTCACTCATTTCTTGCTGTGCAAGCCCTTTTCCTAACCGGCCACAGATCGGTACTGGTCTGCAGGACACTGTACCAGAGGATGCACTCCACGAAAATGAGGCAGAACACTACAGAGAGGAATATATTGGATCCAGAAATCAAAGGTTCCCACATAGGAGAGAATTCTCAGAATGACCGTGAAGAAGACCCAAGACAGTAGCCATGTAGGAGACCCAGAGAGTAGCCCATTCAGAAAGCAGCAAGTGAAACGGCTTCTGAAGGAGTGTCTAACAGAAACGTAAAACATAAAACAGGACTAAAAACCACTGAGCAGATGTGGCTGCCTAAAAAATGATATAGAAAGTGTTTTTTTTGTTTGTTTGTTTTTACGGATCCAGACCTATTACAGGGTGTAGGGAAAAGATGTTCTTAAAAGTAGAAACAGGTCTAGGAAAAGAAAAGGTTGTTACAAAATGATATAAAATAAATATTTCCTGACTCAAAATTAAAGTATTTCTTGGCTCAGTAAGTAGGAAGCAATATTTTCACAGTCATAATAATGAAAACCTTAGATACTGATTTACCCAAAAATTGAGCTACAATTTTATTGGAAAGATGGAAGAGTGGAACGGAGTGATACAAATGTGTCCTCATCTTCCATAACAGGGATCTAAAAGATAAAGTCTAAATGTATAAATCGATACAGATCAGTATGTGCATATTATTTAGAAGTGAAGATTCCAGGCCAGGCCTGGCGGCTCACATCTATAATCCCAGCACTTTGGGAGGCCAAGGTGGGTGGATCACTTGAAGTCAGGAGTTTGAGACCAGCCTGGCCAACATGGTGAAACCCCATCTCTACCAAAAATTAAAAACTTAGACGGGTGTGGTGGCACAGGCCTGTAATCCCAGCCTCTTAGGAGGCAGTCGCTTTAACCTGGGAGGCAGAGGTTGCAGTGAGCTGAGACTGCACCACTGCACTTCAGCCACGGTGACAGAAGGCTCCATCTAAAAAAAAAAAAAAAGTGAAAATTTCAATTCCCAAAGAGACAATTAAAAAGAGTTGCCAGTAGCTGTGCCACCAGGGGCCAGGTGGAATGTGAAGTGCATTTGTTATAAAACTGAATAAAATAAATTTTAATTTTAAAAAGCAAAAGGAAAGGGATACATAGATGTAGAGAGTGACTGATACAATGTCTACTGTTTATTCTTTCGTTTTTCAGGTATCTGCAGAGCACTGACTACATGCTAGGTACTATGCAAAGTGCTTTGCTTTCGGGTTGATAGAGAAAACAGTGAATATCAAAATCACTCTGCTGCAGTGACTCACCAATCCGCACTGTACATATTTCATAATCACGGGCTGCCTCTACACAGAAACATCTGGAAGCAAATAGAAAGTTATATCCAAGTGAATGTAACTCTTCAGTGATTCCAGGATAATTGATTTACAGCTGTCTCTCTGCAGACGTATCTCAAGGCCATTTGGACAGAAACAGAATAAAGTGATAGTTATCTTTAAATTTTTTGGGAAAAAGATTTAGAAGCAATGGTTGCAACTACAGATTATCAGCAAGTTAATGCCTTTTCAGGAGAAGGTTATCTAAAAATGTTACATGTGACATCTGACTAGTAAAGTAAGTAATCTGCAATAAAACAGCCATCATGTGGTCTGAATGTCTGCCTTCAATAAACCTCTGTAATAAACCACTGTGATAAGCCCATAAAACTTTCCAGGGGCAATCAGCTGGTCCTTCTGTAAACTGGCAATGCACCTTGTCCCAATTCCAACCTTAACCATCAGTAAAGTAGGCGATACAGAAACACTGTATTTATGTTTTTGAAGCAATTTTTAAAACCAAAACCAATTTCTTAATTATTTCCTTGCATTAGCCAAGGAAAATAGTAAACATCTACAGTTTAAAATTAAAAATATTTAAAAATAAAATCAATTCAATACACCATAAACCATTTATTAACTATTTAAATGAAGAAAAGAGGAAGGAATATACTAACTGAAAAAGAAACAAGAAAATGTTTTCATGTCAACATTCTAATTCAATTTAACTACAATCTGGGAAGTGCTTCAGCCATTAAAATTGTATATCTATGGAACAAGTTTAATTTTCAAAATAAACAATTATTAATTCACTTATCAGGGACCCCATAAAGATTGTACATATCCTCCTGTGCACCCCGAGAAGGCAGCACAGCACAGAATCGCCTTCAGAAACGTATACAGGCCAAGTTCAAGTCCTCATTCTACAGATCATTATTTAAATACCCCCAATTAGGTCAGTTGCTCTATAAAACAGGGATAGAAATAAAATACATGATGATACCATTGTCATGGTTACAAGTATTTTGTGTTGTGTAGTGCCTGGCACAGAAAACAGAGTCAATACACGGAAGCCACTAGGGGCACAAGTGTGACTCCCTTTGTGTTCAGTACGTGCCTGCTGTGACCTGTGTTTAAATTTGCTTAACGGTATAATTTCAATTTTCTTCTATTAACAGGTGAGTTAGGTCCATTTAGCCCATTGGCAGATGTTCTTTGTCTGAATGAATCACTCACGTTTCTTAGATATTCTATTTTTATTGCTTCCTGTGGCTTTGTTTTATTTTTATCTATTGATCTGTTTTCTTTGCTCTAAGTGCGTATTTCCTCTGAAAGTGCTAACGAGCTGTACCTTTGTTTTGGTGGTTGATTTAGTAACTATGTTTTTTACGTAACATACTTAATTCTGTATTTTCTTAGTAACAGTTAACTCCCTACTATGGGCAGTGATGAAATCATGATTTCTACTTCTCACTGCCTCCCCTCCTTCCCCTTTATCACCTAAGTTCGTCTATTATATTCTTAAAATTCACTTTTTTCTTTTTTTGAGATGGGGTTTCGCTCTTGTCACCCAGGCTGCAGTGCAGTGGCGAAAGCTTGGCTCACTACAACCTCTGTCTCCCAGGTTCATGTGATTCTTCTGCCTCAGCCTCCCAAGTAGCTGGGATTACAGGCTTCTGCCACCATACATGGCTAATTTTTGTATTTTTAGTAGAGACAAAGTTTCACCATGTTGGCCAGGCTGGTCTCAAAACTCCTGACCTCAGGTGATCTGCCCACCTCAGCCTCCCAAAGTGCTGGGATTACAGGCGTGAGCCACCACACCCAGCCTGACATTCACTTTTAAAAGTCTAAATTAAATATACCTCTCTTCTTTAGTTGACCAGCTTTTTCGTGCAGTTTCCATGAATTTTAAAATACATACAGAAACGTGTGCAAATCCTAAGTGTGCAGCTCAATTTTTACAAACTGCATGTACCCACATAACCACATCTAGACCAAGCTGTAGACCATGACCAGCATGCCAGAAGCTCCCTGTGCCCCTTCCCAGACATTACCTTCCCCCAGAGATAACCACTGCTCTGACTTCTCTCTCCCCAGGTTGGTTTTCTTATTTTCAAATTTTATATCAATGAAACTTACTGTAACTACTCTTTGTGTCTGGCTTCTTCTGTTCAATAGTTATTATATCTAGAAGATTCACCGATATGATTGCAGGCAGTAATAATTTTTTTAATTGAATTTTAGGTTTTGGGGTACATGTGAAGAACATGCAAGATTGTTGCATAGGTACACCCATGGCAGTGTGATGTGCTGCCTTCCTCCCCATCACCTATATCTGGCATTTCTCCCCATGCTATCCCTCCCCAATTCTCCACCCCCCGCTGTCCCTCCCCTATTTCCCCCTGACAGACCCCAGTGTGTGATGCTCCCCTCCCTGTGTCCATGTGTTCTCATTGTTCAACACCCACCTATGAGTGAGAACATGCGGTGTTTGATTTTCTGCTCTTGTGTTAGTTCACTGAGAATGATGGTTTCCAGGTTCATCCATGTCCCTACAAAGGACGCGAACTCATCGTTTTTGGTGGTTGCATAATATTCCATGGTGTATATGAGGCAGCAATAATTTAGCTCTTCTAACCGTCATATAGTATTTCATTGTAGTCCATAAAAATGACTTACTATACATGTGGATTATTTCCACGTGGGGGTTATAAATAATGCTGCTATGAACATATCTATGCATGTCTTCTTGTGCACATGGGAGCACATTTCGATTTAGGCATGAGAGTGAATGTGTTAGGTCAATGTGCATGAGAATGTTCAACTTTAATAGACACATTCGTCCCCTGTTATCTGTGGTTTCTCTTTCCACAGTTTCAGTTATCCAAAGTCAACTACAGTCTGAAAATATTAAATGGGAAATTCCAGAAATAACCAACTTATAAATTTTAAACTGCATGCCATTCTGGGTAGGGTGATGAAATCTCACACCATCCCTCACCATTCCAGCTTGACGGGAATACTCCTTTGTCTGGGGATCCACACTGTCTATACTAGCCACCCATCTCGGTTAGCAAAAAGTGGGCACTGCAGTGCTTGTGTTGAAGTAACCTTTATTTTACTTAATAAGGATATTGATATTGGCAACTCGGATATGCCCAGGAGATGAGTAAAATGCTTCCTTTAAGCAAAAAGATGAAAGTTTTCAACTTAATTTTAAAGAGAAAAAAAAAAGTGTATGCTGAGGCTGCTAAGATCTATGGTAAGAATGAATCTTCTACCTGTGAAATTGTGGGGAAAGAAAAAGAAATCCATGCCTGGTATCTAAGAGGGTTTGGTACTATCCACAGTTTCAAGCATCCACTGGGGGTCTTGGAACATAGTCCTCGCATAAGGACAGACTATTATACTGCCAAACAGGTTTCCACATGGCTGTGCTACTTTACGTTCCCAGCATTGTATGAACGTTTCCCTTGCCCCACATCTTTGCCAACACTTGATATTACCCTTTTTCAAAGCCATTCTGGTGCCTGTACATCAAGTCTCATTGTGGCTTTGATTTGCATTTATTTGACGACTAATGATGGAAAGCTCTTTTTCTTATGGCCATTGGCCATGACATTGCTCCATAACCACAGTGTAGCTCCAGTCACACTGGCTTTGCCTCAGTCCTTCTAATATACCATTTTTCCTACCACCACAGGGCCTTTGCACACACTGTTCCCTTTGACCTGGAATGCTCTTCTCTCTGCCAATCCTTTGTCCAGTAAACTCTCAACTTAGAATCCTTCATGTCTTAGCCCAAGTACGCCGTCCTCAGGAAAGTCCTCCAAGCTCCAGCCTAAGGCAGGTCTATTGGACATACAAAACCACAGTATTGAATTGTGTCCCCCTGACCCAAAATAGGTTCAAGCCCTAACTCTTGGAATCTCAGAATGTGACCTTATTTAGACATAGGGCTGGTGGCTGGGTGCAGTGGAGTGGCTCACGCCTGTAATTCCAGCATTTTGGGAGGCCGAGGTGGGTGGATCATGAGGTCAGGAGATCGAGGCCAGCCTGGGTAACACAGTGAAACTCCATCTCTACTAAAAATACAACAAATTAGCCAGGTGTGGTGGCACACGCCTGTAGTCCCAGCCACTTGGGAGGTTGAGGCAGGAGAATTACTTGAACCCAGGAGGCAGAGGTTGCAGTGAGCCAAGATCACACCCCACTGCATTCCAGCCTGAGTGACAGAGCGAGACTCCATCTCAAAAAAAAAAAAAAATAGGGCTGGTCCAGATGCACTTAGTTAAGATGCAGTCAGACTAGAGCAGGATGGGCATATCCAGCAAGGTTGTGTCTTTAAACATGGGGAAGTCTGAACAGAGATGCACAGGCAGAGGGCAGATGATGTAGAGGCTCATGGGGAGAAGGCTGAGGGACCATGGAGGCACAGACTGGGGTGATGCATCTACAAGCCCAGGAGCCCAGGAACGCCACGGGTTGCCTGAAGCCACCAGATGGAAGGGGCAAGGAAGGACCCTTTCCTAGAGACTTCAGAAGGAGCATGGCCCTACTAACAATTTGATTTCAGATTTCAAGCCTCCAGAACTGTGAGAGAATCAGTGTTTGCTGTTTTCAGCCACCCTCTCTGGGCTCCCAACTTTGGCGTGGCAGTCCCAGGGAACAGACACACTTGCTCCTCTCCTTCCCCGGACTCCTTACAGATTGTAATTATGTATTCACTGGTGGGATTTTGTTTTGGTACTTTCATCTCCCCATTAGATTATTAGATTATCAGAGTTGCAGGTTAAAAAGCAGGGGGGACATGCCCAACTCCCTTACGATCTCTTCCACCCTTCACCCAAACCTCATCTGCCCTGCATCATTTCAAAATATCCTAAATGAAACCATTCCCAACCCCCTCCATCACTCCTATCTTGGCTCAAGCCAGTACCATCTCCTGTCTAGGGTCTGAAGTCACCTGCTAACAGGCCTCTGCTTCGATGCTTCCTCCCCTAAAGTCAACACAGTGACAAGCTTGATCCCTTTCAAATGTAAGCCACAGCGCATCACTCCTGTATCCAGAACTTTCTATAGCTCCCCAAATTGGCTCACAGCTAAAAGCCAAAGTCCTTCCAGGGGCCTGCGGGCCTCCTGTTACCTCTGGCACATATCACCTCCCTGGTGCTCACTCCAGCTTCCTGCTGCCCCTTGGCTATGCCGAGCCGCTTCCACCCCTGACCTTTGCCTGAGCCGTCCCCTGTGCCCGGGATGCTCTTTCCATACCCCTGTGGCTCCCCATTGATCGCCTTCTTGAAAAGCAGCTGCCCCTTCCCCAAAGTCAGCTCCCCTGACTACCAGTGCCAGCTGTCTGCTGGTTTTATTTCCCTTCTCTCCATAGCACATGCCACCTTTAACATACTATAATAATAAACACAATGATTTATTACATTTCCTGCAGATATGGCTTGGATCTGTGTTGCTGCCTAAATCTCACATCAATTTGTAATTCCCAGTGTTGGAGGTGGGGCCTGGTGGGAGGTAATTGGATCATGGTGGAGGACCTCCCCCGTGGAACTGTGTTGGACAGTGAGTGAGTTCTCGTGAGACCTGCTTGGTTAACAGTGTGTGGCACCACCCTGCTCTCTCGCTCCTGCTTGGGCCATATCAGCTGTGCCTGCTTCCCCTTCACCATCCGCCATGACTGTTAAGTTTCCTGAGACCTCCCTAGGAGCAGAAGCCACTACGCTCCCTGTATAGCCTACAGAACCATGAGCCAATGAAACCTCTTTTCTTAATGAATTCCCCAGTCTCAGCTGTTTCTTTATAGCAGCGAGAGAATGGACTAATACATCTGCCTTGATTTGGCTCCTGCACTAGAACACAAGCTTCAAGATGGCAAGAATCCTTGTTTTAGTCATTGAGGCGTCCCAGCACCTAGAACAGGGCCTGGCACATCTTAGGCCCCCAGTAAACATTTGCTAAGTGCTCAGGGTTCTTCTGTTTTTGCTCAGCATTGTTTCTTCAGTTTTTATGACAGTGCTAAGTACATAAAAGGTCTCCAGAGGTGTGTTGTGTTTTTGTGTTGTTGTTAAAATGAAATGAATAAATAAAAGAAAGAATCTGTCTGGGCACAGTGGCTCATGCCTGTAATCCCAGCACTTTTGGAGGCCAAGGTGGGTGGATCACTGGAGGTCAGGAGTTCAAGATTAGCCTGGACAATATGGTGAAACCTCATCTCTACTAAAAATACAAACATCAGCTGGGTGTGGTGGTGCACACCTGTAATCCCAGCTACTCAGGAGGCTGAGGCACAAGAATCACGTGAACCAGGAGGCAGAGGTTGCAGTGAGCTGAGATCGTGTCACTGCACTCCAGCCTGGGCGACAGAGCAAGACTCAGTCTCAAACAAAAAAAGAAAAAGAAAAAAGAAAGAATCTGTACTGTTTTTCTTTCTTTCCCCCCTCCTCTCTTTTTTCCTTTCCTCCCTCTCCCCACCCTGGCTTTCTCTGCTTGCACAGCATTTATCGTGTCCTTGAAGCACTAACACAGAATGACTTTCATACCTGATTCCCAACCGTGCATGTCCAGGAGACGGTCATCTGACCTGTGTGCAGCAGGGCAGGGGCCCTGGGGAACCATCCCAGGAGGCATCACTAGAGAAGCAGCTATGATGGCTGAGTGGACTCACAGGCTCGGGGGGTGTCTACTGATGCCTCTCAGACTTCTCTAGGCCCTGCCTGGATGTGGGCCTGGGAGATCCTATGGGAAGTTCAAGCCAATGGTCAGGGAGATGAGGCACAAACTGGGAGGCAGGGGTGGCCCAAGAGCTAGTGAACAAATATAAATACATATATATATTTATACATACATATACAAACGTATAATACATATATACATATATAAACGTATAATATAAATATATACATATTTATAATATATGTATTTATATATGTACTTATGTATATGTACATATGTATATATGTATATAAATACATACATATGTATTTATATATTTATATATGTATGTATAAATATATATTTATAATATATGTATTTATATATGTATAAATATATATTATATATTTATATATGTATGTACAAATATATATATTTATATATGTATGTATAAATATATGGTTATAATATATGTATATATACATATATATAAATATTTGTGTGCATATATGTGTGTGTACATATATGTTTTAGAGATAAGGAAACTAAAGTCAGTGGCTAAGTGACCTGCCCTAACCCCACAGCTACTAAGTGTAGACCTGAGACTCTAATTTCAGTTTTCTGGCTGTAGATAAACCCAGGGTTCCTTCCCTGCCAGCTCCAGCACCCATGTGATGGCTCAGCTTGTTTAGCAGTCACCCCCTGGGGCCTGTGTGTCCACTCAGCAGTCATAACTGCACTGTGCCTTCTCCAGTGATGCCTCGTGGGGATGGTTCCCCAGGACACCTGCCCCACTGTACACAGGTTGGATGACCGTCTCCTGGACATGCGTGGTTGGGAATCAGGTGTGTAGATCATTCTCTCTTAGTGCTTCAAGGACACAACATTTAAAAAATTTAATGACATATTAAAGAAAAACACACATAGCAAATAGAACAGAATCTATATCTGAACCAGATAACCCTGTAGTTCCTTAATAATCTGTGGTTCATGGGTCAAGGAGGCCTTGGTAGCTTTGGACCCTTTTTACTTTGGTCACACTGTCCTTCTACCTGCTTGTGTGTCTACGATGTAAGCTTCTTGAGAAATAAGAACAGTGCATTATCATCACAATAAATACTCATCTTTAATTTCCAAGGGAATCACAGTTTAAAATATTCAGTCCTGTTATTTCCATAAAAATCCAAATACCCAAAATTCCAGTGTTTTGGCATCCAAACGCTGTCTCCCAGACTGTTTGCTTGAAGCCAGATGCAGAACAAAATCCCTTTATCAGAACAAACACGACATTCCTTGACTCGGAAACTATGTCTACTGTGATAACTTTCGCCTCTGCAGCACTTAACACATATATGGTCCCCAAGAAGAACCTGAGAGTCACAGGAAAGTTTTGTGTAGCTGGGGGGGAAAAAAAAGAAAAAAAACACCAGAATAATCAGGATAGTTTGAAGGAAGAGACAGGCTTAGGGTCAAAGACACAAGCGCAGGGCCCAGCCACAGGCAGGTGTGGGTCAGGCCCAGGTGAGACCTGGGAAACGGTGCTGCCCAAGGTATTCCATGGACTTCCTGCCAGGAGAAATGTGGGCTCCACCTGTGGTCAAAGTGGGGACCCAAGAGCACTGGGGCCAAAAGGTACAGGGAGACATGTGCAGGATGTGCCCTGGAACATGAGCTGTGACACAGGATAAAACTCTGATGGTTAATGTTCTAAAACTGCATTCATGTCTTCGTGCGGGGGTACATACAAAGTCATGGGTAGCAGCCACCTCCAAGTACCCCATGTCATTTAGGTAAAAAGGGGATGAGAACACTGGAACTAGATTCTAATATTGGCATCGCGATGCTCCATAGAATTTTTTTAAGGAAATGACTGAGGAGAGGACTCATGATTCCTTCCAGCGGTGCTAGGGAAATGGCTCTGGCTCTATTATTATGGCCAGACGCTTCCTCGTGGAAGAGACACAAGAGGTGAGCCTCTCTCTCTAAGGGACCAAACTCTGAGTCATTTCTAACATGGATGAGACAGGACCTGGTCCACAGAGTGCCAAATGACCGTGACCAGGCTGTCACAGAGACCCCCGGAGGGGCGCAGGCAGTGTGCCATGTTTTTCTTTGTGACCTGAAAACGTCAACTGTTTCTTCCAAGCTCTGATCTGAGCACCAACTTTTTTACATCCCCAGTAATAGGCAGGAATTTTGGTGACATCCTAAGTTCCAGACACACACTCGGTATTTCATTTCTTCTGCTCACACATCAGACCCTGACTTACCGTAATTTAAATTCTAGAGGGTAAGATGGAAAGCCAGCCCTCTGATGTGGCAGTGCTTACTGCTGCAATCTGTTTGAGGCTTGCCAGCTAAGAAAATGTCCAAAATAGTAACAGTGGTGCAATAAGTCACTTCGGCAGGGCTGCTGTCCCTGAACCCCCTTCCTTAGTTTATGACCCAGGGAAAACAGCTTAGGGTCCTCAATAGAGGATTCTTTGGGATGGGGCAGGTGATGAGCTGCCATCAGATGACCCACCTGGATATAGGGTCACCTCCTAAGACTAACTACAGGCAAAGGACTCCAGCAGGACTTTTTTTTT